>JAVJIX010000042.1:3585000-3690000 GCA_036785185.1 Paratrypauchen microcephalus
ACCGGAGGGTGTGTTCCAACTATCGGGGAATCACACTCCTCAGCCTTCCCGTAAGGTCTATTCCAGGGTGCTGGAGAGGAGAATTCGACCGATAGTCGAACCTCAGATTCAGGAGGAGCAGTGTGGTTTTCGTCCCGGCCGGGGAACACTGGACCAGCTCTATACTCGCCATCGGGTGCTCGAGGGTACATGGGAGTTTGCCCAACCAGTCCAAATGTGCTTTGTGGATCTGGAGAAGGCATTCGACCGTGTCCCTCGTGGGGTCCTGTGGAGGGTGCTCTGGGAGTACGGGGTTCGGGGCCCTTTGCTAAGGGCTGTTCGGTCCCTGTATGACTGGAGCAGGAGTTGTGTTCGCATTGCCGGTAGTAAGTCGGACCTGTTTCCGGTGCATGTTGGACTCCGCCAGGGCTGCCCTTTGTCACCGGTTCTGTTCATTATATTTATGGACAGAATTTCTAGGTGCAGTCAGGGGCCAGAGGGGATCCGGTTTGGGAACCACAGGATCTCATCTCTGCTGTTTGCAGATGATGTTGTCCTGATGGCTTCATCAAACCAGGACCTCCAATGTGCACTGGGGCGGTTCGCAGCCGAGTGTGAAGCGGCTGGGATGAGGATCAGCTCCTCCAAATCCGAGGCCATGGTTCTCGACCGGAAAAAGGTGGTTTGCCCTCTCTGGGTGGGTGGAGAGTCCTTGCCTCAAGTGGAGGAGTTCAAGTATCTTGGGGTCTTGTTCACGAGTGAGGGGAGGATGGAGCGTGAGATTGACAGGCGGATCGATGCAGCGTCGGCAGTGATGCGGTCGTTGTACCGGACCGTTGTGGTGAAGAGGGAGCTGAGCCAAAAGACGAAGCTCTCAATTTACCGGTCAGTCTACATTCCTACCCTCACCTATGGTCATGAGCTTTGGGTAATGACCGAAAGGACGAGATCGCGGATACAAGCGGCCGAAATAAGTTTCCTCCGCAGAGTGGCTGGGCGCACCCTTAGAGATAGAGTGAGGAGCTTGGTCACACGGCAGGGGCTCGGAGTAGAGCCGCTGCTTCTCCATGTTGAGAGGAGCCAGCTGAGGTGGCTCGGGCATCTGTTCCGGATGCCTCCTGGTCGCCTCCCTCGGGAGGTGTTCCGGGCATGTCCCACCGGGAGAAGGCCCCGGGGAAGACCCAGGACTGGTTTAATCCTGGTTTTCTTCTGGTTTAATCCTGGTTTAGCACTGTTTTTGCCCTGGTTTAGTCCTGGTTTAATCCTGTTTTAGTCCTGGTTTAGTCCCGGCTTGGTCCTGGTTTAGTCCTGTTTTAGTCCTGGTTTAGTCCCGTCTTGGTCCTGGTTCGGTCCCGGTTTAATCCTGGTTTAGTCCTGGTTTATTCCTGGTTTAGTCCTGGTTTAGTTCTAGTTTAGTCCTGGTTTAGTCCTGGTTTAGTCCTTGTTTAGTCCTGGTTTAGCCCTGGTTTAGTCCTGGTTTAGTCCTGGTTTAGTCCTGGTTTAGTCCTGGTTTAGTCCTGGTTTAGCCCTGGTTTAGCCCTGGTTTAGTCCTGGTTTAGCCCTGGTTTAGCCCTGGTTTAGTCCTGGTTTAGTCCTGGTTTAGCCCTGGTTTAGTCCTGGTTTAGTCCTGGTTTAGTCCTGGTTTAGTCCTGGTTTAGTCCTGGTTTAGTTCTAGTTTAGTCCTGGTTTAGTTCTAGTTTAGTTCTAGTTTAGTCCTGGTTTAGTCCTGGTTTAGTCCTGGTTTAGTCCTGGTTTAGCCCTGGTTTAGCCCTGGTTTAGCCCTGGTTTAGTCCTGGTTTAGTTCTAGTTTAGTTCTGGTTTAGTCCTGGTTTAGTCCTGGTTTAGTCCTGGTTTAGTCCTGGTTTAGCCCTGGTTTAGCCCTGGTTTAGCCCTGGTTTAGTCCTGGTTTAGTCCTGGTTTAGTCCTGGTTTAGTTCTGGCTTGGCCCTGGTTCGGTCCCGGCTTAATCCTGGTTTGGTATTTGTTGTAGTTGGCTAGTTGTTATTTTTGTTTCTTTTACACATGTTTAAACATGTGTAAACCCTGCAGATTTCGGCTTTGTTCTTCTCACTTCCCCCTTGTGATGTCATCATGTGGTGAGGCAGGAAGTGCTCCACTGTGTTTTTAAACTCCACACACTTTCACTAGAATCATTTGAATAATTTCAGACAGACTAATAAAGTGTTACTCAAACATGTGTGAATGAAACAAAACACAACTCCAGGTCTGTTTTAAATTCAACTTGAAGCTCACAGGAGTCTGTTTTGTGTACAGTGGTCCCTCGTTTAGGTTCCAGAAATAACCCGTAATAAGTGAAATCCGCGAAGTGGGACAACTTTATATTTTAAAATTATTCTACATGTTCTAAGGCTGTAAACGCCTCACCACACACATTCTACACTTTTCTCAGTCTGGAATTAACGTTTTCTCACATTTCTCTCTCGTTTAAACATTCAAACATATCATAGATTTTCAACAAAATGTATTAATAGTGACGCGTGGGGGAGGGGCACGGCTCCGGGAGCAGAGAAATGAGTCACTGGATCCATAGGAAGCACCACGCTCATTCAACAGCACTGCCATGTCCTGGGACGCGACGCGCACCAGCCTTTTGGAGAAGTGCGCGACACGTGCACCCCTCATCGTGGTCAAATCCGTGACAGAGCAGCACGACCGGCACGAGACCGCGAGTATGAGATCGAACCGCGGCGCCCGGACCATGCCTCCCCCTCGGGACCGCGTCCTCGCAGCCCGAGCCACAAACCGAACACACACAAATGAACGCAAGAGCTGCAAGAAATCAGCAAAGAGCCGCACGCGGTGGTTTAATCCTGGTTTAGACCTGGTTTAATCCTGGTTTAGCCCTGGTTTAATCTTGGTTTAGTCCTGGTTTAGCCCTGTTTTTGCCCTGGTCTAGTCCTGGTTTAATCCTGTTTTAGTCCTGGTTTAGTCCCGGCTTGGTCCTGGTTCGGTCCCGGTTTAATCCTGGTTTAGCCCTGGTTTAGTCATGGTTTAATCCTGGTTTAGTTCTAGTTTAGTCCTGGTTTAATCCTGGTTTAATCCTGGTTTAGTCCTGGTTTAGTCCTTGTTTAGTCCTGTTTTTGCCCTGGTTTAGTCCTGGTTTCGTCCTGGTTTAATCCTGTTTTAATCCTGGTTTAGTCCTTGTTTAGTCCTGTTTTAGCCCTGGTTTAGTCCTGGTTAAGTCCAGGTCTAGACCTGGTCCAGTCCTGGTTTAGTCCAGGACCAGTCCAGGTCTAGATCTGGTTTAGTTCTGGTCTAGACCTGGTTTAGTCCCGGTCTGGTCCTGGTCTAGTTCCAGTCTGGTCCCGGTCCCCCATCTATCAGTCGGCAAAGGTCTACAGTCTCTTAGCCAATCAGGACGCAGAACATAATGTTACACTATAAATTTTTTTTTAAATCTGCGAAACAGCGAGGCGGCGAAAAGTGAACCGCGATAGAGCGAGGGACCACTGCACTCTCGAACCTTTAACCTCAACAGGTTTTTCTTCAGACGCTGCAGCGAGTGACGTGTGTTTGTTTTGCAGAACTTTGTGGATTGTGGCGTTCAGACGATGCTCACTGTTCTTTAAACTTCTGCTCAGGTATTGTGTATTTTTATTTTATTGTATGTGTTAAATGTGACGTTTTAATGCAATAACAATAATAATACGTAGATATAATGAGAATGAAACGATCTGCCGCTTTAGGGACACACGTTCTAAATCAGAGCCAGTATTAAGTATAAGAAGTATTGAAAATCAGATATTCATTCATCATCATCATTCATCTGAATGTGAACGATCCTGAACGATCTAGATCAGAACAAGTATAAGAGCACCGAGACTAAACCAGGACTAGACCAGGACTAGACCAGGACTAGACCAGGACTAAACCAGGACTGAACCAGGACTAAAGCAGGATCAAACCAGGACTAAGCATCGTGGTGTCAGATCTGGTATTGCTTCTGTTCCTTGGCGTGAAAATGGACTTTTAAGTGAAATTTCAAAAACACAGCCGAAGCACACAGGGGAATCCCAGTTACGCACCATGTAGGGAGTTCCCCTGTTACGCAGCGTGGTGTGTGCTTCGGCTGTGTTTTTCCGCACTGAAAAATAGTTCCCACCCAAAATGACCAAGTCAAGCTCTCCGTGTTGATTTGCACATTTATTTGCACTCGATATGAATGCGCACTACACACAAAGTAATTGGGAAAAGCATCGAGCAAATTAATTCCTTTTGGCCGAAATTTTTCTCTGGCGACGTTAGACTCCAGTCTAACGTGGAGGAGCTGCAGATACCGCGGCGGTCAGTGCTGACAGACTAGGACAATGGCTGGATCACCAGGAAAACGCTTTCCACCACTTATTTTAGTCTCTGGACTGTGGGGAGATGCCCAAGTTTGACCTGGGGGTGGCATATCCCTTTAAAACTCACTAAATGACATCACAAGGTGGAACAGCGCAGGTTGAGCTTTGGGGAAGCAGACAAACGTGTGAATGAACCAGAACACAGCTCCAGGTGTGAGGAACATCAGAACTGGTCCAACTCCCGAATCCCCGAGTCATCTGAGTCCCGCGGCTCTTTTGGTCACTGCAGCGCGGGAATCCTGAGCGGAGTGTGCGCACACCGGGGTGCGAAGCACTGCAGAACCCACGTGCACTGAAACAGAGCGCGAAGTGCTTTCCCCTCTTTAAGCACCTGGCACTCCTGTCAACAACTGGTGCCCGCTGACATGGCTCGGTGGCACCGCCCGTGGCCACGACAGCGGCCAAATTGTAATTGTTCATCCCAAAAAATTGCTGGCCGACGTGCGCTGAGACATAATCCTCGATGACGTCATCCAATCGGAACCATGGCTAGATCTCGGATTACAGGCCACTTTTGACTCAAACAAACGTGTAGACTAACACATTGAACTTTTGTCATTTGAAAAGTGCTAGTGTGTGTTATTTGGTGACTGCAACATCGTGCCCCGACCACTCACGTTAAACGGATATCGCTAAACTCCAAAATCTCCGGAAATACACCAAATGACATCAAAGTACAATTGGTGAGTAAATGACATTGTTTTATCACCGAAATAAGGTCCAGATTGTAAAAACGTCACTTTTCCTTTAATGTTCTTTCTTACTCATGTGGCATTTTTATTTTGTAGGTGTTCCAAAGAATGGAGATCCTCCTCAAAGATGGTGGGCTTGTTCAGCCCTTCCGCACACCAATGGGAAAGAGTGCGTTTGTCATTTCTACAACACCTGAAGTGATATTCGTGTTTGAATCCAGGTCAGAGGTGTGGACTTCATCGAGCTTGTCAAGATTAGACTGTGAGCAACTTTAAAATGATCACTATGGCTTTTGGAAGAACGTCAGGTTTAGTAGGACACTCTGTTTAAGAACTTGGTTTCAAAGGTACTGTTTGGCTCAATTTACAATATTTGTCAAAAGGGACATTTCTTGTTATGTTTTCCAAATTGCCGTGTTAAGTCTTTGGAAACTGTAGTTTGACTTTGGGTTGTTTGCATGATGCATGATCAAAAGGCCTTTTGACTGGCCTGTATTTTTTACATGTTTTTAATGTATGTGTAAATGAGCTAGTGTCAAACAATCAACAACAAAACGGAACACTTTTTTTGCAGTTAATAGATGCTTTTATTTAAATGAGTGCAGGTCTACTCCTCAGCGGGATCGTCATGAGAAGGAGCAGGGCGAGGTGGAGCGTAGTCGGCCATGTTGGGAAGGTCAGACACCACGCAGCAGCTCAGGCCAAAACGAGAGATCTCCATGTCCTGCACCCGAGTCCAAACTCCAGTGCTCACATCAAAACATTCAACTAAATTAATAATGTGGGAGCCACTTTTCCCACCTACAACATACAGCCGATCTTCAACAACCCCGATGCCAAAGTGGCTGCGCACAGTTTGCATGTTGGGTAGGGGGCGCCAGGTGTTTGTTGTGGGGTTATAGGCTTCCACGGTGTTCATACCCCCACACCCCCCAATAGCGTAGATTTCATTTGCATACGTGATGACACTGTGCATAAAGCGCCCGTGGGCCATATCTGCTATCATGGTCCACTGATCGGTCAGTGGGTCGTAGGTCTCAGCTGAGGCCAGGCGGTGCACACCAATACCTCCACAAATGTAGATCTTTCCGTTGTATGCTGTGCTGCTGGCTCTGCTCCTCACTTTGTTCATAGGTGAAATCATGGTCCACTGATTGGTCTCTGGAGAGTATCTTTCGACTGTGTCCAGCCTCTCCTCTCCATTGAACCCACCCATGACATAGATCAAACCATCCAGCAAAGCCACGCTAATGCGGGCCCTTCGTGAATGCATGGGGGCCACTTCTCGCCACGTGTGATTGGCCAGGTCGTACTTGTGGGTAGTGTTGAAATAGTCATAGCCATCCCAGCCTCCAATCACATACACAGATCCATTAAGGAACACTGTGCCGTGAAAGGCTTTTGGTTTCCAGTCATCGTGAGCCACTCCCATCCAGCAATTGGTGCGGTTGTCATAGACTTCAATTTTGTTGGTTGCACTTAAGGCTGGTTTGTCCCAGCCACCTATAGCCATAAGGACCGCACTGGGCAGCCTTGGAGTGTCTAGACGGGTGGGGGGCAGGGCGGCATAGGACCTCCGAGCTCTGGCAACCAATATGACCCTGAGGGTTTTAATCGCCACGTCCTTACAGTTACGGTTGTACAGCAGGTTATATTTAATCATGCACTGAGCGAAGTATTTGGGGTGGATCAGACCCACACGGACTTTTGCCAAGAGGTTGGCTAAGTACAGGTTCCTTTCCTCAGGAGCGTGCGCAACCCATCTGAGGACTGCATTTAACACTGTGGTCTCCTCCCTCACGTTCAGCCGATCTTCATCAATCACTGAACACAGGTCTTCCCCGGAAATCTGGAGGAACTCTTCAGAGCTGGTCAAAACCTCTTCGAAATGCTTCAGGATGTATAAGAAGACCAGGTACTTCAGCTGGGGGTAGTAGTATTTGTTTGTGATCTCACAGATAGCGATGAAATTACTGGTTGACAGTTGATTCTCCATGAACTGACAGCAGGCTTGGGTAATGCTGCTCACATCTAAGTAGTCAGCAGCTATTAGGAGCTCCAGGCAGTTTTCCTGGGTGATGTGGA
Organism: Paratrypauchen microcephalus; assembly: GCA_036785185.1. Lineage (NCBI taxonomy): Eukaryota > Metazoa > Chordata > Actinopteri > Gobiiformes > Gobiidae > Paratrypauchen > Paratrypauchen microcephalus. The sequence continues at coordinate 3,592,123 of JAVJIX010000042.1, forward strand.
CCACCCCGGTGGAGCAGTAGTCCAGGATGATCTTCATGATATCAGCTGACACACTGGAGATCTCAAAAACGTGGCAGTCAGGGCTGGACCAGCGAGTGAAGAGGGCTCTAAAGTATGTGCTGCACCTACTCAGAACCAGCTTGGGTGCTGCGAATTGTACACCGGTCATGTTGAGCAGGATTTCATCGTCTTTCGCCCGTGCTCCATCATCTTTCGCCAGGGCTTCATTGTCTTTCGCCCAGGTTTCAACGTTTTTTGCGCGAGTTGCGTTTTTTCTATCCATCGGTTTGGTTAACAATCACCGTCTAAGGCTACGTTCACACTGCAGGGCTTAATGCTCAATTCCGAATTTTTTGTGAAATCCGATTTTTTTGCGAGGCCGTTCACATTTCCAGTTAAATGCGAATTGTATGTGATCTCCAGTGTGAACGCTAAACTCCCCAAAAGTGTCCCGCATGCGCCTTGGAGGACACGATGACGTCACACGCAGCGAACGCGCTCAATGTTTACAGAAGTAGCCTAAAGTTGCTTTCGTACCAGAGCCAAAACATGTACAGCTTATTTGTTTTAAGGAGGAGACGGAGAAGGACGAGGTTTTTGGCCACAGCGTTTGCGGGGCAGTGGCAGCAACGTCTGCAGAAAGGAACATGTGTGTGCGGAGTCACAGGCAGGAGCGGTGGGATTACTACGTGCTTCGCCGCTTCACTGATACGAGTTTATATACTATTTTCGCATGACGAGAAGAACGTTTGTGCACATTTGTGAACGCCTACTTGTACCACTCTCATTGGAGGAAACGCACTCAGGTCGGATGAATGCGACCTGGCCGTTCAGACTGAAGTCGCATGTCAAAAGATCGGATATGTATCGGATTTAGGACCACATATCCAAGTGGCCTGGATCGCATTTGAAAAAATCGGATCTGTGTCGTTCACACTGTCATTAGAAGATCGGATACAGGTCGCATAGAGGCGAAAAAATCGGATTTGGGTCGTTTCAGGCTGCAGTGTGAACGTAGCCTAAGTCTAAGTCTGCTCTGTCTGTCGGTGTCTCTGTGTCTGAAAGGACTTGCCCTTATAACCTCTGGTCTGATATGAGTCACAGTGTTCTGTGAATCACAAAGCCTGTTCAAAGATCAAAGACTTTGATCTTTGATCTTTGATGATGGAACCCATGGTCACATGATCACTTTAGCCACAAATATGACGATTGATTTAATTAAATTCTACTATAAACTCGTCTCAGTTCTCAGATTTCCCGCTGAAGTGAGGTCCACAGATCAGACTCAACATAGCGACTCGAGCGTTTAAAAGAGCTCTGACCACAGACTGTTCATGGCTTTTACAGAGCCAATGTACACAAGTCTGAACACAAGTCTGTACGTAAATCTGTACGTAAATCTGAACGTAAAGACGTGAGACTGGGAGCATCCATTTCCGTCTGTGTCAGAACGCGCACGGCGCCATTTGGAGTTTATAATAGAATTGAATTAAATCATTCGTCATATTTGCGGCTAAAGTTCTATTTAGGATTATTCTGCCCAGCTCAGCAGGAGGCCCGGGGGCCGCGTTTGGCCCCGGGACACATAGTTTAGAGACGCCCCGGGTTAGCAAAGTGCTAATGGACATGATAATGACTTTAAATATTCTTTAAAGTGATGTCACACAAACCTTCATGACAAACGCTTAACCTGAGCCACAAATGACAGCGTAAAAAGTGTTACTTAGGTTTTCGCGAGTTTATCCAAAGCGTTTTTCCGCACAGATCAGGAAGTGCTCCATTTGCAGGCAGCGCAGGAGCTAGCGCTTAGCTTTATAGCGCAAACAGAGCTAGAGTTTAGCTTTATCACAAACTCGCCGCTCCGTTGGTAAAGATCATTTTCTGTTGTTAAACTGTTGTAATTTCCTGTGGTGCGGCCTGCCTCGTGCTGTGCCCGGGTGAATGCGCAGGGAAAAGTACTCACCATGACTAAAAGTGCAAAAGAACATGAACTAGAACAGAACGGAACAGAGCGGCACGAGGCGCGAGGAGCGACAACAATGACGTCACACACCACGAGACCAGCGCGCGTGCACGGCCAACAAAACTACAACAAAAATAAACTCAAATTTAAAAATATATATGATAAAAATAAAAATGACTCATCTTCTCGGGACTTACAGTGTATTTATTTATATGATTTATTTATTTACTTTTATTTTGTGATGTGACGTGAGAAGCGTCTGCGCACTGCCAGCAGGGGGCGCCACTGTATGTTTGGCTTTGATGAAAATAATGAATATAACGCACATTAAATTGATCTGATAAATCTTTTGATCTTGATGTCTCAGTTCCACATTCCACAATCAGTACATTATTGCACTGCCGTTCTTGTCTCATGTGTATAGCTGTGATTTGATATTTTATTTTATCTTTTATTATTTTTCTATTTTATTCTGATTTGTACATATACACTTATTATTTTTATTTTTATAATCATGTCTCATTTGACTCCAGTCTCTTGCTCTTGTTTTGCTATTCCATCTATTTTTTGTTCCCCTCTGTTATATTTTATATTGATCAGTGAGCGACTGAACCCAAATAATTTCCCTTGTGGATCAATTCACTGCTTTTCACGAACATTTAAAACAGCACATTCTTTTAGTTAAAGTGTCTGAAAATACGACTACTTAGACCTCATTTAGTCCTGGTTTAGACCTGGTTTAGACTTGGTTTAGTCCTGGTTTAGACCTGGTTTAGACCTGGTTTAGACCTGGTTTAGACCTGGTTTAGTCCTGGTTTAGAACTGATGTAGTCCTGGTTTAGACCTGATATAGTCCTGGTTTAGTCCCAGTTTAGACCTCGTTTAGACCTGATATAGTCCTGGTTTAGTGCCAGTTTAGACCACATTTAGACCTGATATAATCCTGGTTTAGTCCCAGTTTAGACCTCGTTTAGACCTGATATAGTCCTAGTTTAGACCTGGTTTAGACCTGATATAGTCCTGCTTTAGTCCTGGTTTAGACCTGATATAGTCCTGGTTTAGACCTGATATAGTCCTGGTTTAGTCCAAGTTTAGACCTGGTTTAGACCTGATATAATCCTGGTTTAGTCCCAGTTTAGTCCTGGTTTAGACCTGATATAATCCTGGTTTAGTCCCAGTTTAGTCCTGGTTTAGACCTGATATAGTCCTGGTTTAGTCCCAGTTTAGACCTGGTTTAGACCTGATATAGTCCTGGTTTAGTCCCAGTTTAGACCTGGTTTAGACCTGATATAGTCCTGGTTTAGTCCCAGTTTAGACCTGGTTTAGACGTGATATAGTCCTGGTTTAGTCCCAGTTTAGACCTGGTTTAGACCTGATATAGTCCTGGTTTAGACCTGATATAGTCCTGGTTTAGTCCAAGTTTAGACCTGGTTTAGACCTGATATAGTCCTGGTTTAGTCCCAGTTTATACCTGGTTTAGACCTGGTTTAGACCTGATATAGTCCTGGTTTAGTCCCAGTTTAGACCTGGTTTAGACCTGATATAGTCCTGGTTTAGTCCCAGTTTAGACCTGGTTTAGACCTGATAGAGTCCTGGTTTAGTCTTGGTTTAGTCCTGGTTTAGACCTGATATAGTCCTGGTTTAGTCCCAGTTTAGACCTGGTTTAGACCTGATATAGTCCTGGTTTAGTCCCAGTTTAGACCTGGTTTAGACCTGATATAGTCCTGGTTTAGTCCCAGTTTAGACCTGGTTTAGACCTGATATAGTCCTGGTTTAGTCCCAGTTTAGACCTGGTTTAGACCTGATATAGTCCTGGTTTAGTCCCAGTTTAGACCTGGTTTAGACCTGATATAGTCCTGGTTTAGACCTGGTTTAGACCTGATATAGTCCTGGTTTAGACCTGATATAGTCCTGGTTTAGACCTGGTTTAGACCTGATATAGTCCTGGTTTAGTCTCAGTTTAGACCTGGTTTAGACCTGATATAGTTCTGGTTTAGTCCCAGTTTAGACCTGGTTTAGACCTGATATAGTCCTGGTTTAGTCCCAGTTTAGACCTGGTTTAGACCTGATATAGTCCTGGTTTAGTCCCAGTTTAGACCTGGTTTAGACCTGATATAGTCCTGGTTTAGTCCCAGTTTAGACCTGGTTTAGACCTGATATAGTCCTGGTTTAGTTCCAGTTTAGACCTGATATAGTCCTGGTTTAGACCTGGTTTAGACCTGATATAGTCCTGGTTTAGACCTGGTTTAGACCTGATATAGTCCTGGTTTAGTCTCAGTTTAGACCTGGTTTAGACCTGATATAGTTCTGGTTTAGTCCCAGTTTAGACCTGGTTTAGACCTGATATAGTCCTGGTTTAGTCCCAGTTTAGACCTGGTTTAGACCTGATATAGTCCTGGTTTAGTCCCAGTTTAGACCTGGTTTAGACCTGATATAGTCCTGGTTTAGTCCCAGTTTAGACCTGGTTTAGACCTGATATAGTCCTGGTTTAGTCCCAGTTTAGACCTGATATAGTCCTGGTTTAGTCCCAGTTTAGACCTGGTTTAGACCTGATATAGTCCTGGTTTAGTCCCAGTTTAGACCTGGTTTAGACCTGATATAGTCCTGGTTTAGACCCGGTTTAGACCTGATATAGTCCTGGTTTAGACCTGGTTTAGACCTGATATAGTCCTGGTTTAGACCTGGTTTAGACCTGATATAGTCTCAGTTTAGACCTGGTTTAGACCTGATATAGTTCTGGTTTAGTCCCAGTTTAGACCTGGTTTAGACCTGATATAGTCCTGGTTTAGTCCCAGTTTAGACCTGGTTTAGACCTGATATAGTCCTGGTTTAGTCCCAGTTTAGACCTGGTTTAGACCTGATATAGTCCTGGTTTAGTCCCAGTTTAGACCTGATATAGTCCTGGTTTAGTCCCAGTTTAGACCTGGTTTAGACCTGATATAGTCCTGGTTTAGTCCCAGTTTAGACCTGGTTTAGACCTGATATAGTCCTGGTTTAGTCCCAGTTTAGACCTGATATAGTCCTGGTTTAGACCTGGTTTAGACCTGATATAGTCCTGGTTTAGACCTGGTTTAGACCTGGTTTAGACCTGATATAGTCTCAGTTTAGACCTGGTTTAGACCTGATATAGTCCTGGTTTAGTCCCAGTTTAGACCTGGTTTAGACCTGATATAGTCCTGGTTTAGACCTGGTTTAGACCTGATATAGTCCTGGTTTAGACCTGGTTTAGACCTGATATAGTCCCGGTTTAGACCTGGTTTAGACCTGGTTTAGACCTGATATAGTCTCAGTTTAGACCTGGTTTAGACCTGATATAGTCCTGGTTTAGTCCCAGTTTAGACCTGGTTTAGACCTGATATAGTCCTGGTTTAGTCCCAGTTTAGACCTGGTTTAGACCTGATATAGTCCTGGTTTAGTCCCAGTTTAGACCTGGTTTAGACCTGATATAGTCCTGGTTTAGTCCCAGTTTAGACCTGGTTTAGACCTGATATAGTCCTGGTTTAGTCCCAGTTTAGACCTGGTTTAGACCTGATATAGTCCTGGTTTAGTCCCAGTTTAGACCTGGTTTAGACCTGATATAGTCCTGGTTTAGTCCCAGTTTAGACCTGGTTTAGACCTGATATAGAAATGTCCTCACATGAGCAGTGTGACCCACTGACGTATAATCGGTGTAACTATGAAAAAGAAAACTGAGCTGTTGTGCATAAAAGTGAATATTTCTGTTTGCAGTTGATTAATATTTGTGATTGAAATGAAATGTATTGATTTGAAATGTTTTAAAGTAACTCTCAGTGTGAATGTCGAGTCTGGGAAAGGGGGATGACTCTTCTTTCTGCTCCTTTTCATTCATTTCTTGTATGTTTAATATTAAGACACTGTTAATGTTTTTTATATTTTATGAATGAAATAAAGAAATATAAAAAATGCAATACTTTACTTTTTCTCTTTTTCCTATATAACAATAACTGTATGACTGACGTTTCATGATACTTTTGTACGACGATCAGATGGAAGAAAAGTTAAAAAACGTTGGAAAACATAAACGTGTGCTTTAGGAAAAGTACTTTCACACATGTATTTTCAATTACAAGTACTACTGCCAAAAATACACACATGAAAAATACTTCTCAGGGGTATTTACGAGATACTTTTAGGACAATTTAGACGTGTTTTAGGAGAGTTTTCTTTAAGAGTTTGTTGATGAAAGAAGAAGCAGAAACTCATGAGAAAACTGTGTACAAGTACAAGTACAGGTACAAGTACAAGTACAGGTACAAGTACTGTGATTTTATGTAGTGAAGTACAATTACAGATGAGAAACAAAACGCAATACTATTACTACTACTACTACTAAATCTCCAGCACAGGCCGATATTTAGTTCTGGTTGTTCAGTTTATTTCCAGGTTTTCCAGGTTAGGCTTATGAATGAGAAAGTATGAATGCATCTGTGGGTAAAGTGACAAAAGCTTTCTGTGACAATATGAAATGATTCTCACATTTGTGTTTCTTGCAGCTCATTCAGATCTGATTTAGTTTGTCTCATTTTTGTGTCTGTCCTTTGGAAACATCAGATTTTGGGACTTATTTCATGTTTTGTCCTTCAAATTATAAATCTAAAATTAAAGCCGCAAGCGGCGTTGTCGGGCTCTCGCACCTGCGGCCTATGGGGGTGGGGGGGCTTGCTCCATGCCAGAAATACAAAGTATTTTCAGCCGCACAAGATGTCATGTCAATCTGAAGCACAGTAGCAGTTTCAGTGCATTCCAATGGTGGGTGGGGGGTATTCTCCACACCTGCATACAAAGTATTTTCAGCTGCACAAAATGTCATGTTAATAGAAAGCGCGATAGCAGCTTCCGTGCATATTTTACAGTTCCTGATGGGTGCTGGCAAAAACCCAACATATTCTGTAGACAAGGAAAGGAAGACAAGACAGATTAGGTTTTTCAATTGCAAGCGGAGAACAGTCAGAGAGAAAGCCCAGATCACAAATGCTCTGGCCACAATCTGCTCGGAGCGTTCTGGCCCTCTGTGCTCTCCGCTGCGTATTTATTCAGTTTTTCACAACCCTAGTTACACGTGTGCAGTCCTGCTCATAAAGGGGTGGGGAACACATGGCAGGACAGCCGACAAAATATAATCATTAAAACCAAAACACTTATAAGATAATTCCAGATATGACATCTCTCACTGGGGCAATGCCACTGTGACTTAGATATTGGAGGAGCCAAGCTGTCTGCTTACGTCTCCCCTCAGATATCTGGCATTTCTGCAACTCAAAACATATGATCACAAGTCACATACACATTTTTGAAACTTCATTTCTAAAGATTAAAGAATCACAAAAGTTAATAATATATAATTATTCCATCAGTTCCCTTGTCTACCACATGGTGGCGCTATGACATACGGGCAATTCATTTGCATAAAAATGTTTCCTCTCAGCATATGCAAACCTACCCCACCTGCCTAACACAAGATGGCGCTGAGTGTGCTGAAAAGATAGAAATAAAGAGGAGGCAGTGGATTGTGAAAAGAAAGTGTATTTATTCCAAAAATTGTTGTGCACACGCTGTCAATTGCCTAGCAACGCACCTAGCAACCTTTGATCTGTCTTTGATGTGTCTGTTCTGACAGGGCTAACCCTGTCAGAACAGACCCTGTCAGACCCTGTCAGACCCTGTTAGACCCTGTCAGACCCTGCATGTGGCCTACATGCTGAGGCCTACATGAACCTTCGGTAGCCTGGGAATTCCCAGGCCGCTTCCGTTCGTTTCGAACTGGAAGGCGGCCTGGAAACTCGTCCAAGCGAGAGTCCCAGATTTAGGGCCCCAATCAGAGAGCGGGGGAGGGGTGGCAAGACGGTGACGCGTACTACATGACAAACGGAAGCTTGTAGTTTGAACTGACAACTGACATGATTGGCTATGGACTTACGTATACGCTCAATGATAGACATTCATAACGCCCAATAAACGGCCGTTGGCAATCGCTAACCACACCTCTGCTACGGGATTTTTCGAAGCGAGTTTCCAGACCCATATCTCACTTGTGATATGGTCAGGTGTTAACCAGACTAGAACCTTCGGTGCTTGGCCCCACATTGCTGCTTGCAGCTATATCAGATCAAAGGTACAAAGATCAAAGACCTTTGATCAGGGCGTTGCCTAGCAACAAATACCTCCCATTCATAACTCATCACTCCCATTCAATAAATACCTAAATTTATTGATCCGCCGTATCGTCATATTACCGCCTATTTGAAAATCCTTCGCAATTTAACATCTCCAACGTCTTAAGATTATGTTCACCAAAATTTAAGCCCATCCGAGTACGGTGTAGGAGAAGTGTTTCAAATTCCATTCTATGTCAAATACCACAAAATCACACAAAAGGCCAATTATCTCACTTCCTGTTGGGCGTGGCCATGACATTGCAGTGAGGCGTTTGTTCGTCTTATTGAGATACATTGTAGTGCGCATTCATATCGAGTGCAAATAAATGTGCAAATTAACACGGAGAGCTTGACTTGTTCATTTTGGGTGGGAACTATTTTACAGTGCGGAAAAACACAGCCGAAGCACACAGGGGAATCCCTGTTACGCACGACGTTGGGAGTTCCCGTTACGCAGCGTGCTGTGTGCTTCAGCTCTGTTTTTCCGCACTGAAAAATAGTTCCCACCCAAAATGACCAAGTCAAGCTCTCCGTGTTGATTTGCACATTTATTTGCACTCGATATGAATGCGCACTACACAGAAAGTAATTGGGAAAAGCATCGAGCAAATTAATTCCTTTTGGCCGAAATCTTTCTCTGGCGACGTTAGACTCCAGTCTAACGTGGAGTAGCTGCAGATACCGCGGCGGTCAGTGCTGACAGACCTGGACAATGGCTGGATCACCAGGAAAACGCTTTCCACCACTTATTTTAGTCTCTGGACTGTGGGGAGATGCCCAAGTTTGACCTGGGGGTGGCATATCCATTTAAAACTCACTAAATGACATCACAAGGTGGAACAGCGCAGGTTGAGCTTTGGGGAAGCAGACAAACGTGTGAATGAACCAGAACACAGCTCCAGGTGTGAGGAACATCAGAACATCAGAACATGACTGAAGCATCACGGGAGTTCTGCAGAACCTTAAAGTCCTGACAGGTGCATTAAAGGGACAGAGACGGTGGTGGTGCTGTCGGCCAAATAATGCCTTCATACGAGCAGGTTCCTCTGACTCCACACGCCGAACGGGAGCCAGAACGGGCCCAGGGGCCATCCGCAGGTCCGAGACTCTCGTGACACTGTGACGTCCGTGAAGCGCACACACCAGGGTGCCTTGGTCCAATTCCCGAATCCCTGAGTCATCTGAGTCCCGCGGCTCTTTTGGTCACTGCAGCGCGGGAATCCTGAGCGGAGTGTGCGCGCACCGGGGTGCGAAGCACTGCAGAACCCACGTGCACTGAAACAGAGCGCGAAGTGCTTTCCCCTCTTTAAGCACCTGGCACTCCTGTCAACAACTGGTGCCCGCTGACATGGCTCGGTGGCACCGCCCGTGGCCACGACAGCGGCCAAATTGTAATTGTTCATCCCAAAAAAAAATTGCTGGCCGACGTGCGCTGAGACATAATCCTCGATGACGTCATCCAATCGGAACCATGGCTCGATCTCGGATTACAGGCCACTTTTGACTCGTGTAGACTAACACATTGAACTTTTGTCATTTGAAAAGTGCTAGTGTGTGTTATTTGGTGACTGCAACATCGTGCCCCGACCACTCACGTTAAACGGATATCGCTAAACTCCAAAATCTCAGGAAATACACCAAATGACACCAACGTACAATTGGTGAGTAAATGACATTGTTTTATCACCGAAATAAGGTCCAGATTGTAAAAACGTCACTTTTCCTTTAATGTTCTTTCTTACTCATGTGGCATTTTTATTTTGTAGGTGTTCCAAAGAATGGAGATCCTCCTCAAAGATGGTGGGCTTGTTCAGCCCTTCCGCACACCAATGGGAAAGAGTGCGTTTATCATTTCTACAACACCTGAAGTGATATTCGTGTTTGAATCCAGGTCAGAGGTGTGGACTTCATCGAGCTTGTCAAGATTAGACTGTGAGCAACTTTAAAATGATCACTATGGCTTTTGGAAGAACGTCAGGTTTAGTAGGACACTCTGTTTAAGAACTTGGTTTCAAAGGTACTGTTTGGCACAATATTTGTCAAAAGGGACATTTCTTGTTATGTTTTCCAAATTGCCGTGTTAAGTCTTTGGAAACTGGAGTTTGACTTTGGGTTGTTTGCATGATGCATGATCAAAAGGCCTTTTGACTGGCCTGTATTTTTTACATGTTTTTAATGTATGTGTAAATGAGCTAGTGTCAAACAATCAACAACAAAACGGAACACTTTTTTGCAGTTAATAGATGCTTTTATTTAAATGAGTGCAGGTCTACTCCTCAGCGGGATCGTCATGAGAAGGAGCAGGGCGAGGTGGAGCGTAGTCGGCCATGTTGGGAAGGTCAGACACCACGCAGCAGCTCAGGCCAAAACGAGTGATCTCCATGTCCTGCACCCGAGTCCAAACTCCAGTGCTCACATCAAAACATTCAACTAAATTAATAATGTGGGAGCCACTTTTCCCACCTACAACATACAGCCGATCTTCAACAACCCCGATGCCAAAGTCGAAGCGCCCAGTTTGCATGTTGGGTAGGGGGCGCCAGGTGTTTGTTGTGGGGTTATAGGCTTCCACGGTGTTCATACCCCCACACCCCCCAATAGCGTAGATTTCATTTGCATACGTGATTACACTGAGCATAAAGCGCCTGTTGGCCATATCTGCTATCATGGTCCACTGATCGGTCAGTGGGTCGTAGGTCTCGCTGAGGCCAGGCGCTGCACACCATCAATACCTCCACAAATGTAGATCTTTCCGTTGTATGCTGTGCTGCTGGCCCTGCTCCTCACTTTGTTCATAGGTGAAATCATGGTCCACTGATTGGTCTCTGGAGAGTATCTTTCGACTGTGTCCAGTATCTCCTCTCCAGTGAACCCGCCCATGACATAGATCAAACCATCCAGCAAAGCCATGCTAATGCAGGCGCTTCGTGAATGCATGGGTGCCACTTCTCGCCACGTGTGATTGGCCAGGTCGTACTTGTGGGTAGTGTTGAAATAGTCATAGCCATTCCACCCTCCAATCACATACACAGATCCATTAAGGAACACTGTGCCGTGATTGAGTCTTGGTTTCCAGTCATCGTGAGCCACTCCCATCCAGCAATTGATGCGGTTGTCATAGACTTCAATTTTGTTGGTTGCACTTAAGGCTGGTTTGTCCCAGCCACCTATAGCCATAAGGACCGCACTGGGCAGCCTTGGAGTGTCTAGACGGGTGGGGGGCAGGGCGGCATAGGACCTCCGAGCTCTGGCAACCAATATGACCCTGAGGGTTTTAATCGCCACGTCCTTACAGTTACGGTTGTACAGCAGGTTATATTTAATCATGCACTGAGCGAAGTATTTGGGGTGGATCAGACCCACACAGACTTTTGCCAAGAGGTTGGCTAAGTACAAGTTCCTTTCCTCAGGAGCGTGCGCAACCCATCTGAGGACTGCATTTAACACTGCGGTCTCCTCCCTCACGTTCAGCCGATCTTCATCAATCACTGAACACAGGTCTTCCCCGGAAATCTGGAGGAACTCTTCAGAGCTGGTCAAAACCTCTTCGAAATGCTTCAGGATGTGTAAGAAGACCAGGTACTTCAGCTGGGGGTAGTAGCGTTTGTTTGTGATCTCCCAGATAGCGATGAAATTACTGAATGACAGTTGATTCTCCATGAACTGACAGCAGGCTTGGGTAATGCCGCTCACATCTAAGTAGTCAGCAGCTATTAGGAGCTCCTGGCAGTTTTCCTGGGTGATGTGGACCACCCCGGTGGAGCAGTAGTCCAGGATGATCTTCATGATATCAGCTGACACACCGGAGATCTCAAAAACGTGGCAGTCAGGGCTGGACCAGCGAGTGAAGAGGGCTCTAAAGTATGTGCTGCACCTACTCAGAACCAGCTTGGGTGCTGGGAATTGTACACCGGTCATGTTGAGCAGGATTTCATCGTCTTTCGCCCGTGCTCCATCATCTTTCGCCAGGGCTTCATTGTCTTTCGCCCAGGTCTCAACGTTTTTTGCGCGAGTTGCGTTTTTGCTATCCATCGGTTTGGTTAACAATCACCGTCTAAGTCTAAGTCTGCTCTGTCTGTCGGTGTCTCTGTGTCTGAAAGGACTTACCCTTATAACCTCTGGTCTGATATGAGTCACAGTGTTCTGTGAATCACAAAGCCTGTTCAAAGATCAAAGACTTTGATCTTTGATCTTTGATGATGGAACCCATGGTCACATGATCACTTTAGCCACAAATATGACGATTGATTTAATTCAATTCTACTATAAACTCGTCTCAGTTCTCAGATTTCCCGCTGAAGTGAGGTCCACAGATCAGACTCAACATAGCAACTCGAGCGTTTAAAAGAGCTCTGACCACAGACTGTTCATGGCTTTTTCAGAGCCAATGTACACAAGTCTGAACACAAGTCTGTACGTAAATCTGTACGTAAATCTGAACGCAAAGACGTGAGACTGGGAGCATCCATTTCCGTCTGTGTCAGAACGCGCACGGCGCCATTTGGAGTTTATAATAGAATTGAATTAAATCATTCGTCATATTTGCGGCTAAAGTTCTATTTAGGATTATTCTGCCCAGCTCAGCAGGAGGCCCGGGGGCCGCGTTTGGCCCCGGGACACAGTTTGGACCATAGTTTAGAGACGCCCCGGGTTAGCAAAGTGCTAATGGACATGATAATGACTTTAAATATTCTTTAAAGTGATGTCACACAAACCTTCATGACAAACACTAAACCTGAGCCACAAATGACAGCGTAAAAAGTGTTACTTAGGTTTTCGCGAGTTTATCCAAAGCGTTTTTCCGCACAGATCAGTAAGTGCGCCATTTGCAGGCAGCGCAGGAGCTCGCGCTTAGCTTTATAGCGCAAACAGAGCTAGAGTTTAGCTTTATCACAAACTCGCCGCTCCGTTGGTAAAGATCCTTTTCTGTTGTTAAACTGTTGTAATTTCCTGTGGTGCGGCCTGCCTCGTGCTGTGCCCGGGTGAATGCGCAGGGAAAAGTACTCACCATGACTAAAAGTGCAAAAGAACATGAACTAGAACAGAACGGAACAGAGCGGCACGAGGCGCGAGGAGCGACAACAATGACGTCACACACCACGAGACCAGCGCGCGTGCACGGCCAACAAAACTACAACAAAAATAAACTCAAATTTAAAAATATATATGATAAAAATAAAAATGACTCATCTTCTCGGGACTTACAGTGTATTTATTTATATGATTTATTTATTTACTTTTATTTTGTGACGTGACGTGAAAAGCGTCTGCGCACTGCCAGCAGGGGGCGCCACTGTATGTTTGGCTTTGATGAAAATAATGAATATAACGCACATTAAATTGATCTGATAAATCTTTTGATCTTGATGTCTCAGTTCCACATTCCACAATCAGTACATTATTGCACTGCCGTTCTTGTCTCATGTGTATAGCTGTGATTTGATATTTTATTTTATCTTTTATTATTTTTCTATTTTATTCTGATTTGTACATATACACTTATTATTTTTATTTTTATAATCATGTCTCATTTGACTCCAGTCTCTTGCTCTTGTTTTGCTATTCCATCTATTTTTTGTTCCCCTCTGTTATATTTTATATTGATCAGTGAGCGACTGAACCCAAATAATTTCCCTTGTGGATCAATTCACTGCTTTTCACGAACATTTAAAACAGCACATTCTTTTAGTTAAAGTGTCTGAAAATACGACTACTTAGACCTCACTTAGTCCTGGTTTAGACCTGGTTTAGACTTGGTTTAGTCCTGGTTTAGACCTGGTTTAGTCCTGGTTTAGACCTGGTTTAGACCTGGTTTAGACCTGGTTTAGTCCTGATTTAGTCCTGGTTTAGACCTGATATAGTCCTGGTTTAGACCTGATATAGTCCTGGTTTAGTCCCAGTTTAGACCTCGTTTAGACCTGATATAGTCCAAGATTAGACCTGGTTTAGTCCTGATATAGTCCTGGTTTAGTCCCAGTTTAGACCTGGTTTAGACCTGATATAGTCCTGGTTTAGTGCCAGTTTAGACCACATTTAGACCTGATATAATCCTGGTTTAGTCCCAGTTTAGACCTCGTTTAGACCTGATATAGTCCTAGTTTAGACCTGGTTTAGACCTGATATAGTCCTGGTTTAGACCTGATATAGTCCTGGTTTAGTCCAAGTTTAGACCTGGTTTAGACCTGATATAATCCTGGTTTAGTCCCAGTTTAGTCCTGGTTTAGACCTGATATAATCCTGGTTTAGTCCTGGTTTAGACCTGATATAGTCCTGGTTTAGTCCCAGTTTAGACCTGGTTTAGACCTGATATAGTCCTGGTTTAGACCTGATATAATCCTGGTTTAGTCCAAGTTTAGACCTGGTTTAGACCTGACATAGTCCTGGTTTAGTCCCAGTTTATACCTGGTTTAGACCTGATATAGTCCTGGTTTAGTCCCAGTTTAGAACTGGTTTAGACCTGATATAGTCCTGGTTTAGTCCCAGTTTAGACCTGGTTTAGACCTGATATAGTCCTGGTTTAGACCTGATATAGTCCTGGTTTAGTCCAAGTTTAGACCTGGTTTAGACCTGATATAGTCCTGGTTTAGTCCCAGTTTATACCTGGTTTAGACCTGATATAGTCCTGGTTTAGTCCCAGTTTAGACCTGGTTTAGACCTGATATAGTCCTGGTTTAGTCCCAGTTTAGACCTGGTTTAGACCTGATAGAGTCCTGGTTTAGTCTTGGTTTAGTCCTGGTTTAGACCTGATATAGTCCTGGTTTAGTCCCAGTTTAGACCTGGTTTAGACCTGATATAGTCCTGGTTTAGTCCCAGTTTAGACCTGGTTTAGACCTGATATAGTCCTGGTTTAGTCCCAGTTTAGACCTGGTTTAGACCTGATATAGTCCTGGTTTAGTCCCAGTTTAGACCTGGTTTAGACCTGATATAGTCCCGGTTTAGATCTGGTTTAGACCTGATATAGTCCTGGTTTAGACCTGGTTTAGACCTGATATAGTCCTGGTTTAGACCTGGTTTAGACCTGATATAGTCCTGGTTTAGACCTGGTTTAGACCTGATATAGTCCTGGTTTAGTCTCAGTTTAGACCTGGTTTAGACCTGATATAGTTCTGGTTTAGTCCCAGTTTAGACCTGGTTTAGACCTGATATAGTCCTGGTTTAGTCCCAGTTTAGACCTGGTTTAGACCTGATATAGTCCTGGTTTAGTCCCAGTTTAGACCTGATATAGTCCTGGTTTAGTCCCAGTTTAGACCTGGTTTAGACCTGATATAGTCCTGGTTTAGACCTGGTTTAGACCTGGTTTAGACCTGGTTTAGACCTGATATAGTCCTGGTTTAGTCCCAGTTTATACCTGGTTTAGACCTGGTTTAGACCTGATATAGTCCTGGTTTAGTCCCAGTTTAGACCTGGTTTAGACCTGATATAGTCCTGGTTTAGTCCCAGTTTAGACCTGGTTTAGACCTGATAGAGTCCTGGTTTAGTCTTGGTTTAGTCCTGGTTTAGACCTGATATAGTCCTGGTTTAGTCCCAGTTTAGACCTGGTTTAGACCTGATATAGTCCTGGTTTAGTCCCAGTTTAGACCTGGTTTAGACCTGATATAGTCCTGGTTTAGTCCCAGTTTAGACCTGGTTTAGACCTGATATAGTCCTGGTTTAGTCCCAGTTTAGACCTGGTTTAGACCTGATATAGTCCTGGTTTAGTCCCAGTTTAGACCTGGTTTAGACCTGATATAGTCCTGGTTTAGACCTGGTTTAGACCTGATATAGTCCTGGTTTAGACCTGATATAGTCCTGGTTTAGACCTGGTTTAGACCTGATATAGTCCTGGTTTAGTCTCAGTTTAGACCTGGTTTAGACCTGATATAGTTCTGGTTTAGTCCCAGTTTAGACCTGGTTTAGACCTGATTTAGTCCTGGTTTAGACCTGGTTTAGACTTGGTTTAGTCCTGGTTTAGACCTGGTTTAGACCTGGTTTAGTCCTGGTTTAGACCTGGTTTAGACCTGGTTTAGACCTGGTTTAGACCTGGTTTAGTCCTGGTTTAGAACTGATGTAGTCCTGGTTTAGACCTGATATAGTCCTGGTTTAGTCCCAGTTTAGACCTCGTTTAGACCTGATATAGTCCTGGTTTAGTGCCAGTTTAGACCACATTTAGACCTGATATAATCCTGGTTTAGTCCCAGTTTAGACCTCGTTTAGACCTGATATAGTCCTAGTTTAGACCTGGTTTAGACCTGATATAGTCCTGCTGATATAGTCCTGGTTTAGACCTGGTTTAGTCCTGGTTTAGACCTGGTTTAGACCTGGTTTAGACCTGGTTTAGACCTGGTTTAGTCCTGGTTTAGAACTGATGTAGTCCTGGTTTAGACCTGATATAGTCCTGGTTTAGTCCCAGTTTAGACCTCGTTTAGACCTGATATAGTCCTGGTTTAGTGCCAGTTTAGACCACATTTAGACCTGATATAATCCTGGTTTAGTCCCAGTTTAGACCTCGTTTAGACCTGATATAGTCCTAGTTTAGACCTGGTTTAGACCTGATATAGTCCTGCTTTAGTCCTGGTTTAGACCTGATATAGTCCTGGTTTAGACCTGATATAGTCCTGGTTTAGTCCAAGTTTAGACCTGGTTTAGACCTGATATAATCCTGGTTTAGTCCCAGTTTAGTCCTGGTTTAGACCTGATATAATCCTGGTTTAGTCCCAGTTTAGTCCTGGTTTAGACCTGATATAGTCCTGGTTTAGTCCCAGTTTAGACCTGGTTTAGACCTGATATAGTCCTGGTTTAGTCCCAGTTTAGACCTGGTTTAGACCTGATATAGTCCTGGTTTAGTCCCAGTTTAGACCTGGTTTAGACGTGATATAGTCCTGGTTTAGTCCCAGTTTAGACCTGGTTTAGACCTGATATAGTCCTGGTTTAGACCTGATATAGTCCTGGTTTAGTCCAAGTTTAGACCTGGTTTAGACCTGATATAGTCCTGGTTTAGTCCCAGTTTATACCTGGTTTAGACCTGGTTTAGACCTGATATAGTCCTGGTTTAGTCCCAGTTTAGACCTGGTTTAGACCTGATATAGTCCTGGTTTAGTCCCAGTTTAGACCTGGTTTAGACCTGATAGAGTCCTGGTTTAGTCTTGGTTTAGTCCTGGTTTAGACCTGATATAGTCCTGGTTTAGTCCCAGTTTAGACCTGGTTTAGACCTGATATAGTCCTGGTTTAGTCCCAGTTTAGACCTGGTTTAGACCTGATATAGTCCTGGTTTAGTCCCAGTTTAGACCTGGTTTAGACCTGATATAGTCCTGGTTTAGTCCCAGTTTAGACCTGGTTTAGACCTGATATAGTCCTGGTTTAGTCCCAGTTTAGACCTGGTTTAGACCTGATGTCGTCCTGGTTTAGACCTGATATAGTCCTGGTTTAGACCTGATATAGTCCTGGTTTAGACCTGGTTTAGACCTGATATAGTCCTGGTTTAGTCTCAGTTTAGACCTGGTTTAGACCTGATATAGTTCTGGTTTAGTCCCAGTTTAGACCTGGTTTAGACCTGATATAGTCCTGGTTTAGTCCCAGTTTAGACCTGGTTTAGACCTGATATAGTCCTGGTTTAGTCCCAGTTTAGACCTGGTTTAGACCTGATATAGTCCTGGTTTAGTCCCAGTTTAGACCTGGTTTAGACCTGATATAGTCCTGGTTTAGTTCCAGTTTAGACCTGGTTTAGACCTGATATAGTCCTGGTTTAGACCTGGTTTAGACCTGATATAGTCCTGGTTTAGACCTGGTTTAGACCTGATATAGTCCTGGTTTAGTCTCAGTTTAGACCTGGTTTAGACCTGATATAGTTCTGGTTTAGTCCCAGTTTAGACCTGGTTTAGACCTGATATAGTCCTGGTTTAGTCCCAGTTTAGACCTGGTTTAGACCTGATATAGTCCTGGTTTAGTCCCAGTTTAGACCTGGTTTAGACCTGATATAGTCCTGGTTTATTCCCAGTTTAGACCTGGTTTAGACCTGATATAGTCCTGGTTTAGTCCCAGTTTAGACCTGATATAGTCCTGGTTTAGTCCCAGTTTAGACCTGGTTTAGACCTGATATAGTCCTGGTTTAGTCCCAGTTTAGACCTGGTTTAGACCTGATATAGTCCTGGTTTAGACCTGGTTTAGACCTGATATAGTCCTGGTTTAGACCTGGTTTAGACCTGATATAGTCCTGGTTTAGACCTGGTTTAGACCTGGTTTAGACCTGATATAGTCTCAGTTTAGACCTGGTTTAGACCTGATATAGTCCTGGTTTAGTCTCAGTTTAGACCTGGTTTAGACCTGATATAGTTCTGGTTTAGTCCCAGTTTAGACCTGGTTTAGACCTGATATAGTCCTGGTTTAGTCCCAGTTTAGACCTGGTTTAGACCTGATATAGTCCTGGTTTAGTCCCAGTTTAGACCTGGTTTAGACCTGATATAGTCCTGGTTTAGTCCCAGTTTAGACCTGGTTTAGACCTGATATAGTCCTAGTTTAGACCTGGTTTAGACCTGATATAGTCCTGCTTTAGTCCTGGTTTAGACCTGATATAGTCCTGGTTTAGACCTGATATAGTCCTGGTTTAGTCCAAGTTTAGACCTGGTTTAGACCTGATATAATCCTGGTTTAGTCCCAGTTTAGTCCTGGTTTAGACCTGATATAATCCTGGTTTAGTCCCAGTTTAGTCCTGGTTTAGACCTGATATAGTCCTGGTTTAGTCCCAGTTTAGACCTGGTTTAGACCTGATATAGTCCTGGTTTAGTCCCAGTTTAGACCTGGTTTAGACCTGATATAGTCCTGGTTTAGTCCCAGTTTAGACCTGGTTTAGACGTGATATAGTCCTGGTTTAGTCCCAGTTTAGACCTGGTTTAGACCTGATATAGTCCTGGTTTAGACCTGATATAGTCCTGGTTTAGTCCAAGTTTAGACCTGGTTTAGACCTGATATAGTCCTGGTTTAGTCCCAGTTTATACCTGGTTTAGACCTGGTTTAGACCTGATATAGTCCTGGTTTAGTCCCAGTTTAGACCTGGTTTAGACCTGATATAGTCCTGGTTTAGTCCCAGTTTAGACCTGGTTTAGACCTGATAGAGTCCTGGTTTAGTCTTGGTTTAGTCCTGGTTTAGACCTGATATAGTCCTGGTTTAGTCCCAGTTTAGACCTGGTTTAGACCTGATATAGTCCTGGTTTAGTCCCAGTTTAGACCTGGTTTAGACCTGATATAGTCCTGGTTTAGTCCCAGTTTAGACCTGGTTTAGACCTGATATAGTCCTGGTTTAGTCCCAGTTTAGACCTGGTTTAGACCTGATATAGTCCTGGTTTAGTCCCAGTTTAGACCTGGTTTAGACCTGATGTCGTCCTGGTTTAGACCTGATATAGTCCTGGTTTAGACCTGATATAGTCCTGGTTTAGACCTGGTTTAGACCTGATATAGTCCTGGTTTAGTCTCAGTTTAGACCTGGTTTAGACCTGATATAGTTCTGGTTTAGTCCCAGTTTAGACCTGGTTTAGACCTGATATAGTCCTGGTTTAGTCCCAGTTTAGACCTGGTTTAGACCTGATATAGTCCTGGTTTAGTCCCAGTTTAGACCTGGTTTAGACCTGATATAGTCCTGGTTTAGTCCCAGTTTAGACCTGGTTTAGACCTGATATAGTCCTGGTTTAGTTCCAGTTTAGACCTGGTTTAGACCTGATATAGTCCTGGTTTAGACCTGGTTTAGACCTGATATAGTCCTGGTTTAGACCTGGTTTAGACCTGATATAGTCCTGGTTTAGTCTCAGTTTAGACCTGGTTTAGACCTGATATAGTTCTGGTTTAGTCCCAGTTTAGACCTGGTTTAGACCTGATATAGTCCTGGTTTAGTCCCAGTTTAGACCTGGTTTAGACCTGATATAGTCCTGGTTTAGTCCCAGTTTAGACCTGGTTTAGACCTGATATAGTCCTGGTTTATTCCCAGTTTAGACCTGGTTTAGACCTGATATAGTCCTGGTTTAGTCCCAGTTTAGACCTGATATAGTCCTGGTTTAGTCCCAGTTTAGACCTGGTTTAGACCTGATATAGTCCTGGTTTAGTCCCAGTTTAGACCTGGTTTAGACCTGATATAGTCCTGGTTTAGACCTGGTTTAGACCTGATATAGTCCTGGTTTAGACCTGGTTTAGACCTGATATAGTCCTGGTTTAGACCTGGTTTAGACCTGGTTTAGACCTGATATAGTCTCAGTTTAGACCTGGTTTAGACCTGATATAGTCCTGGTTTAGTCCCAGTTTAGACCTGGTTTAGACCTGATATAGTCCTGGTTTAGACCTGGTTTAGACCTGATATAGTCCTGGTTTAGACCTGGTTTAGACCTGATATAGTCCTGGTTTAGACCTGGTTTAGACCTGGTTTAGACCTGATATAGTCTCAGTTTAGACCTGGTTTAGACCTGATATAGTCCTGGTTTAGTCCCAGTTTAGACCTGGTTTAGACCTGATATAGTCCTGGTTTAGTCCCAGTTTAGACCTGGTTTAGACCTGATATAGTCCTGGTTTAGTCCCAGTTTAGACCTGGTTTAGACCTGATATAGTCCTGGTTTAGTCCCAGTTTAGACCTGGTTTAGACCTGATATAGTCCTGGTTTAGTCCCAGTTTAGACCTGGTTTAGACCTGATATAGTCCTGGTTTAGTCCCAGTTTAGACCTGGTTTAGACCTGATATAGTCCTGGTTTAGTCCCAGTTTAGACCTGGTTTAGACCTGATATAGTCCTGGTTTAGTCCCAGTTTAGACCTGGTTTAGACCTGATATAGTCCTGGTTTAGACCTGGTTTAGACCTGATATAGTCCTGGTTTAGACCTGATATAGTCCTGGTTTAGACCTGGTTTAGACCTGGTTTAGACCTGATATAGTCCTGGTTTAGTCTCAGTTTAGACCTGGTTTAGACCTGATATAGTTCTGGTTTAGTCCCAGTTTAGACCTGGTTTAGACCTGATATAGTCCTGGTTTAGTCCCAGTTTAGACCTGGTTTAGACCTGATATAGTCCTGGTTTAGTCCCAGTTTAGACCTGGTTTAGACCTGATATAGTCCTGGTTTAGTCCCAGTTTAGACCTGGTTTAGACCTGATATAGTCCTGGTTTAGTCCCAGTTTAGACCTGGTTTAGATCTGATATAGTCCTGGTTTAGTCCCAGTTTAGACCTGGTTTAGACCTGATATAGTCCTGGTTTAGTCCCAGTTTAGACCTGATATAGTCCTGGTTTAGTCCCAGTTTAGACCTGGTTTAGACCTGATATAGTCCTGGTTTAGTCCCAGTTTAGACCTGGTTTAGACCTGATATAGTTCTGGTTTAGTCCCAGTTTAGACCTGGTTTAGACCTGATATAGTCCTGGTTTAGTCCCAGTTTAGACCTGGTTTAGACCTGATATAGTCCTGGTTTAGTCCCAGTTTAGACCTGGTTTAGACCTGATATAGAAATGTCCTCACATGAGCCGTGTGACCCACTGACGTATAATCGGTGTAACTATGAAAAAGAAAACTGAGCTGTTGTGCATAAAAGTGAAGATTTCTGTTTGCAGTTGATTAATATTTGTGATTGAAATGAAATGTATTGATTTGAAATGTTTTAAAGTAACTCTGTGTGAATGTCGAGTCTGGGAAAGGGGGATGACTCTTCTTTCTGCTCCTTTTCATTCATTTCTTGTATGTTTAATATTAAGACACTGTTAATGTTTTTTATATTTTATGAATGAAATAAAGAAATATAAAAACTGCAATACTTTACTTTTTCTCTTTTTCCTATATAACAATAACTGTATGACTGACGTTTCATGATACTTTTGTACGACGATCAGATGGAAGAAAAGTTAAAAAACATTGGAAAACATAAACGTGTACTTTAGGAAAAGTACTTTCACACATGTATTTTCAATTACAAGTACTACTGCCAAAAATACACACATGAAAAATACTTCTCAGGGGTATTTACGAGATACTTTTAGGACAATTTAGACGTGTTTTAGGAGAGTTTTCTTTAAGAGTTTGTTGATGAATGAAGAAGCAGAAACTCATGAGAAAACTGTGTACAAGTACAAGTACAAGTACAGGTACAAGTACAAGTACAGGTACAGGTACAGGTACAAGTACAAGTACAAGTACAAGTACAGGTACAAGTACAAGTACAAGTACAGGTACAAGTACTGTGATTTTATGTAGTGAAGTACAATTACAGACGAGAAACAAAACGCAATACTATTACTACTACTACTACTAAATCTCCAGCACAGGCCGATATTTAGTTCTGGTTGTTCAGTTTATTTCCAGGTTTTCCAGGTTAGGCTTATGAATGAGAAAGTATGAATGCATCTGTGGGTAAAGTGACAAAAGCTTTCTGTGACAATATGAAATGATTCTCACATTTGTGTTTCTTGCAGCTCATTCAGATCTGATTTAGTTTGTCTCATTTTTGTGTCTGTCCTTTGGAAACATCAGATTTTGGGACTTATTTCATGTTTTGTCCTTCAAATTATAAATCTAAAATTAAAGCCGCAAGCGGCGTTGTCGGGCCCTCGCACCTGCGGCCTATGGGGGTGGGGGGGCTTGCTCCATGCCAGAAATACAAAGTATTTTCAGCCGCACAAGATGTCATGTCAATCTGAAGCACAGTAGCAGTTTCAGTGCATTCCAATGGTGGGTGGGGGGTATTCTCCACACCTGCATACAAAGTATTTTCAGCTGCACAAAATGTCATGTTAATAGAAAGCGCGATAGCAGCTTCCGTGCATATTTTACAGTTCCTGATGGGTGCTGGCAAAAACCCAACATATTCTGTAGACAAGGAAAGGAAGACAAGACAGATTAGGTTTTTCAATTGCAAGCGGAGACCAGTCAGAGAGAAAGCCCAGATCACAAATGCTCTGGCCACAATCTGCTCGGAGCGTTCTGGCCCTCTGTGCTCTCTGCTGCGTATTTATTCAGTTTTTCACATTAATCATTAAAACCAAAACACTTATAAGATAATTCCAGATATGACATCTCTCACTGGGGCAATGCCACTGTGACTTAGATATTGGAGGAGCCAAGCTGTCTGCTTACGTCTCCCCTCAGATATCTGGCATTTCTGCAACTCAAAACATATGATCACAAGTCACATACACATTTTTGAAACTTCATTTCTAAAGATTAAAGAATCACAAAAGTTAATAATATATAATTATTCCATCAGTTCCCTTGTCTACCACATGGTGGCGCTATGACATACGGGCAATTCATTTGCATAAAAATGTTTCCTCTCAGCATATGCAAACCTACCCCACCTGCCTAACACAAGATGGCGCTGAGTGTGCTGAAAAGATAGAAATAAAGAGGAGGCAGTGGATTGTGAAAAGAAAGTGTATTTATTCCAAAAATTGTTGTGCACACGCTGTCAATTGCCTAGCAACGCACCTAGCAACCTTTGATCTGTCTTTGATGTGTCTGTTCTGACAGGGCTAACCCTGTCAGAACAGACCCTGTCAGACCCTGTCAGACCCTGTTAGACCCTGTCAGACCCTGCATGTGGCCTACATGCTGAGGCCTACATGAACCTTCGGTAGCCTGGGAATTCCCAGGCCGCTTCCGTTCGTTTCGAACTGGAAGGCGGCCTGGAAACTCGTCCAAGCGAGAGTCCCAGATTTAGGGCCCCAATCAGAGAGCGGGGGAGGGGTGGCAAGACGGTGACGCGTACTACATGACAAACGGAAGCTTGTAGTTTGAACTGACAACTGACATGATTGGCTATGGACTTACGTATACGCTCAATGATAGACATTCATAACGCCCAATAAACGGCCGTTGGCAATCGCTAACCACACCTCTGCTACGGGATTTTTCGAAGCGAGTTTCCAGACCCATATCTCACTTGTGATATGGTCAGGTGTTAACCAGACTAGAACCTTCGGTGCTTGGCCCCACATTGCTGCTTGCAGCTATATCAGATCAAAGGTACAAAGATCAAAGACCTTTGATCAGGGCGTTGCCTAGCAACAAATACCTCCCATTCATAACTCATCACTCCCATTCAATAAATACCTAAATTTATTGATCCGCCGTATCGTCATATTACCGCCTATTTGAAAATCCTTCGCAATTTAACATCTCCAACGTCTTAAGATTATGTTCACCAAAATTTAAGCCCATCCGAGTACGGTGTAGGAGAAGTGTTTCAAATTCCATTCTATGTCAAATACCACAAAATCACACAAAAGGCCAATTATCTCACTTCCTGTTGGGCGTGGCCATGACATTGCAGTGAGGCGTTTGTTCGTCTTATTGAGATACATTGTAGTGCGCATTCATATCGAGTGCAAATAAATGTGCAAATTAACACGGAGAGCTTGACTTGTTCATTTTGGGTGGGAACTATTTTACAGTGCGGAAAAACACAGCCGAAGCACACAGGGGAATCCCTGTTACGCACGACGTTGGGAGTTCCCGTTACGCAGCGTGCTGTGTGCTTCAGCTCTGTTTTTCCGCACTGAAAAATAGTTCCCACCCAAAATGACCAAGTCAAGCTCTCCGTGTTGATTTGCACATTTATTTGCACTCGATATGAATGCGCACTACACAGAAAGTAATTGGGAAAAGCATCGAGCAAATTAATTCCTTTTGGCCGAAATCTTTCTCTGGCTACGTTAGACTCCAGTCTAACGTGGAGTAGCTGCAGATACCGCGGCGGTCAGTGCTGACAGACCTGGACAATGGCTGGGTGAGCAGGAAAACGCTTTCCACCACTTATTTTAGTCTCTGGACTGTGGGGAGATGCCCAAGTTTGACCTGGGGGTGGCATATCCCTTTAAAACTCACTAAATGACATCACAAGGTGGAACAGCGCAGGTTGAGCTTTGGGGAAGCAGACAAACGTGTGAATGAACCAGAACACAGCTCCAGGTGTGAGGAACATCAGAACATCAGAACATGACTGAAGCATCACGGGAGTTCTGCAGAACCTTAAAGTCCTGACAGGTGCATTAAAGGGACAGAGACGGTGGTGGTGCTGTCGGCCAAATAATGCCTTCATACGAGCAGGTTCCTCTGACTCCACACGCCGAACGGGAGCCAGAACGGGCCCAGGGGCCATCCGCAGGTCCGAGACTCTCGTGACACTGTGACGTCCGTGAAGCGCACACACCAGGGTGCCTTGGTCCAATTCCCGAATCCCTGAGTCATCTGAGTCCCGCGGCTCTTTTGGTCACTGCAGCGCGGGAATCCTGAGCGGAGTGTGCGCACACCGGGGTGCGAAGCACTGCAGAACCCACGTGCACTGAAACAGAGCGCGAAGTGCTTTCCCCTCTTTAAGCACCTGGCACTCCTGTCAACAACTGGTGCCCGCTGACATGGCTCGGTGGCACCGCCCGTGGCCACGACAGCGGCCAAATTGTAATTGTTCATCCCAAATAATTGCTGGCCGACGTGCGCTGAGACATAATCCTCAATGACGTCATCCAATCGGAACCATGGCTAGATCTCGGATTACAGGCCACTTTTGACTCGTGTAGACTAACACATTGAACTTTTGTCATTTGAAAAGTGCTAGTGTGTGGTATTTGGTGACTGCAACATCGTGCCCCGACCACTCACGTTAAACGGATATCGCTAAACTCCAAAATCTCAGGAAATACACCAAATGACACCAAAGTACAATTGGTGAGTAAATGACATTGTTTTATCACCGAAATAAGGTCCAGATTGTAAAAACGTCACTTTTCCTTTAATGTTCTTTCTTACTCATGTGGCATTTTTATTTTGTAGGTGTTCCAAAGAATGGAGATCCTCCTCAAAGATGGTGGGCTTGTTCAGCCCTTCCGCACACCAATGGGAAAGAGTGCGTTTGTCATTTCTACAACACCTGAAGTGATATTCGTGTTTGAATCCAGGTCAGAGGTGTGGACTTCATCGAGCTTGTCAAGATTAGACTGTGAGCAACTTTAAAATGATCACTATGGCTTTTGGAAGAACGTCAGGTTTAGTAGGACACTCTGTTTAAGAACTTGGTTTCAAAGGTACTGTTTGGCTCAATTTACAATATTTGTCAAAAGGGACATTTCTTGTTATGTTTTACAAATTGCCGTGTTAAGTCTTTGGAAACTGGAGTTTGACTTTGGGTTGTTTGCATGATGCATGATCAAAAGGCCTTTTGACTGGCCTGTATTTTTTACATGTTTTTAATGTATGTGTAAATGAGCTAGTGTCAAACAATCAACAACAAAACGGAACACTTTTTTGCAGTTAATAGATGCTTTTATTTAAATGAGTGCAGGTCTACTCCTCAGCGGGATCGTCATGAGAAGGAGCAGGGCGAGGCGGAGCGTAGTCGGCCATGTTGGGAAGGTCAGACACCACGCAGCAGCTCAGGCCATAACGAGAGATCTCCATGTCCTGCACCCGAGTCCAAACTCCAGTGCTCACATCAAAACATTCAACTAAATTAATAATGTGGGAGCCATTGAACCCGCCTACAACATACAGCCGATCGTCAACAACCCCGATGCCAAACTGGCTGCGCCCAGTTTGCATGTTGGGTAGGGGGCGCCAGGTGTTTGTTGTGGGGTTATAGGCTTCCACTGTGTTCATACCCCCACACCCCCCAATAGCGTAGATTTCATTTGCGTAGGCGATGACACTGAGCATAAAGCGCCCGTGGGCCATATCTGCTATCATGGTCCACTGATCGGTCAGTGGGTCGTAGGTCTCGCTGAGGCCAGGCGCTGCACACCATCAATACCTCCACAAATGTAGATCTTTCCGTTGTATGCTGTGCTGCTGGCCCTGCTCCTCACTTTGTTCATAGGTGAAATCATGGTCCACTGATTGGTCTGTGGAGAGTATCTTTCGACTGCGTCCAGATTCTTCTGTCTATTCTCCCCACCCATGACATAGATCAAACCATCCAGCAAAGCCACGCTAATGCGGGCCCTTCGTGAATGCATGGGGGCCACTTCTCGCCACGTGTGATTGGCCAGGTCGTACTTGTGGGTAGTGTTGGAATAGTTATCGCCTTTGCACCCTCCCATCACATACACAGATCCATTAAGGAACACTGTGCCGTGAAAGGCTTTTGGTTTTGAAGAGTTATAATTTTTGAGAGATAATTTTTATCTTTAAGTTTTACACTTCATTAATTCAACAGCTGCCTTTTAACCTACAAGTAGTGATGTGCTTATTGCAAATGTGCAGCAGCTATGAGAGCTTCCTGTTTCAGACTCGTAAAAGCAGAACTGAAAGTTCCCCGTCTCCATAGCAACGATTACCGCGTTTCCGGTTTGTCTGGCTTTTTTGTCTCACTTCTCTTTTACAGGAAAAAACACACAGTTATAAAGAAGTTATGACTAATGTATGTGGAGGAGATATCAAATGACAAAAACCCCCTAAAAGGGAAAAACAACGACTAACATCTGGGAGGAGCCAGCAGCACTATGTACATTTGAAATTTGCATATTCATGAGTGTAATGTTCATTACTGGGCGCCCCGAAGAATCGGTGTCGTTCCCTCGGTGCCTCGTGTGGAACGCACATTAGACTGTTCTCAGGGACAGGGACGGCCCAGATGCATCTGTTTTAGAAATATTGTTAGGTAAATAAATTTGGCTTAACTGAAGTTATCGAATCCTGGTACTTTTTAAATGGTATGTGCTAAACGCTTTTAGGGAGATCTTGTTACCTCTAGGAAAAGTTTAAATATTATAACTCCTGATTCCAGTTTGAACACGCTAAGAGAATTTGACAGAAACAGACATGTAATTAATCTTTGAATTGTTTATTGTTTCACATATTGGAAAAATCGTCAAATTCTTCAAATGGTGACACCGACCTTCTGGAGGGGGTTTGTGACTCCGGATCAATTTCCTGAGGTAACAACGGGACGGAGCAGTTCCAGGCGGCGACCGGACCTCGTCCTTAACCCGTTTTCGGATTATACATACCAGATCCTGGTTCCACGACAACTTGTGATTTCTCCCGGGGGCCCCTTTAGAAAACAACATCAGGTAAGAACATCACCTGTTTGTCTATAAGACTCAAAGTATGTTCTATTGGAATTTTTATTTTCCAAATTTAGGGGAGAAATTATATAGTTGTAAAATCTGTAAAGTGATGGTGAAACAGGAAAGTAGGGAACAGCGCGTCTAAAAAATTCTCCTTGTTTTTAGTTTAGGTGTCTTAAACACATTAAAGGTTTGTAATACCATTAGTTTCCAAATTTAGAAAATCCAGGATTGCGCATTCCAAAGGAGGTATAATTCCCTTTGAAGGGCACGAGAGAAGGATTCCTCGGGGTCAGACACGGGAAGTAATATGCCTCAGGGTCAATAAAAATAGGGTCACAGGAGGGCAAAAAGAGCCCATAAATGCCGTGCTCGGTTTCCTAGGTGATACTTCCCCGTTCTCTAAGACGTTAGAGACAGATTAAAACGTTACTAGGGGGGACGTTGTTGGACTGGGGAGCCAACTAAAACCTTTAAAGGGTTAAGAGTGTCATACCCGCATAAAAAGGCGAACACTTGGGTTCGAGGCCCGGCGTATGCGTAAATTTCCAAATACGGAAAAGCGCGTCGCTAAATAATTATAAAATAGAATAGGAAAATTAGCTAAATAATTATAAAAGAGAATAGGAAAATTAAAACAAGGAGAACAACCTAACCAAATATTAAATAAAATAAAATACAAAATTCTAAATTGTTAATTTTATACAAGACAACTTGTTAAGAAATTATTTCTAATTAAATTAATCTTGTCCGACCGAAAGGGACAAAATCAATTGGTAAGTATGGTAGGAAATTCAATTGATGGATAAAAAAGGAAAAAGGCAAATTAAAAGAGAAAAAAAGAGAAATAATTGTGAACATTGGCACTCGGTAGAGAGTGCGACATTTAAACTGTGTTAATAGCACTCGATCAAAATGTAGTGCAATTGGAACAACAATTTAAAGAAAATATAGAAATAATTATACACAATGAAGTGAAAAGAACAGAACGTAAAATGGCCGAGAGAAAGAGTAAAGAATTGGGCCAAAGGCTCAAAAAGTTAAAATCTCTCTGTTTATTGGCAAGCGCGTTATGGGGGACCACCAGCAATGTCTTACGCGCGCCACAAACAAAGCAGGAAGAAACACATGCACAAGACAGGGAAACATGCTCATACACCTCCGGCTTACACATCATCAGCCTTGTCTCCCCAAGGAGAAACAATTACACCACACACAGGACTATACCCACAACTGCTTTTATACAGACTGGTAGACATAGACCCAAAACCATCAACACCACTTAAACAGGGACAAATAGAAAATCTCACAGGTATGTTTAAGGGCAATTATGAGGAAGGAAGGTCAGAAATAACAGGATTAGATATGTGATAATCTGAGTGAGTGAGATTTTATTGTAATATTTTATTGTGTAATAATTGGTAATTTGTAGTGTGTAAGTGTGTATTGATTATATTGTTTATGTTTTATATTGTATTTCTCACCTGCTCAGGGACTACAGATGGAAAATGCCTACAGCTATAATTTGGTGTAAAGCATCTTTAATGTTTTGCACATTGTCCCTGTCAAATAAGTTAATAAAGAAAGAAAGATGGAGCAACACTGCTCCCAGAATTAAAGAATGTGTTAGAAGTAAGTGTGAAGGAAGGAACAGGAAGTTAGACAGGAGGAGAAGCGTAAGGAGGAATTAGACGAAATAAAAGATTTATGTGAAGAAATAATAACGCAGGTTGAGAAAAAGGAAGAGTCAGAGGAAGAAACAAAGAATAGAAGGTCAAAAGAAAAGTATAATGACGTAGACAGACCAATGTATTCAGATGAAGACGAGAGTCAGATGAAGAGGAGGATTTAAAAGATAAACAAGATAGTAAAACCAAAAAAGACATATGGACAGGCTTAGAAAGAGCACAGCGCAGGCTCACATTAATAGAAACAATTTTGAAAGCCACTTGAACAGGATTTACTCCAAATTCTACAAGATTATTTCCCAATGGCGGATCCAACCCCGCCCACACTTCCTACATATAAGACAGGCACATCAGCAGTTGAATTTATGGAACAGTGTCAGAACATGTATGTTGAAAAATGCACGTACATCCATACAAACATGCAGCTACCCGGACTCTCTTTTTGCAGTCAGTGCTTCAGAAACTACCCAAACCAATCCAAACTGCCCTAGAGGTTGTACCTGGTATCTGTGGTGACTCGACCCAAATTTTGATCCACTTAAAACATCATGTTGATCTGTACAATCGTAAGCAGGAAGAAGAAGCAGGAAAGAGCAGTGATTTACAAGTGGAACTGTTAAAATTACATTTGAACGAGGCTAGAGAGAAAAAGCCACAAAAACAAAACAGGACAAAACCAAAGAACAGAGGCAAAGGACAGTTTGTAGCTGAACCAAACACACACTCACTGACAGCGCCACACACAACACCTCTAAGCATTTTATGCGACCCCTCCACCATACACTGCACTAACACAACCACAACAACTGCAACAACCAACACAACATGGGGAATCAAGGTTTTGGAAATCAGGGGGGTTTTCGGGGTATTTAATGGTCGTGATAAATCAAGTGGGAGGAGAGTAGGCAATCCCCAGAACCAGAACCAGTACCAACCACCTGTCAATAACCAGCAATGCTATGGACGTGGAGCCACTGATTCACTTCTCGAGGCAGAGGAAGCATGTGTGGTGGCCAAGGACGCCAGCACTACACTGGAGGTTATCAAGGAACTCCACCACTGTGGACCCAGGCACAACAGTATGGACAAAATGCACCACTTGGCCTCACGGGAAAACCCACTCCTCTACAACGGACTAAGATGGTACCAGTCAAACTCGCTGGACAGACTCTACATATGTTACTGATACACTCACCTAACACTCCAGTCAATCTGTTAGGCAGAGACATCCAAACGGACAATCTGTGACTTGCGCTTCTGGACACTCTCAGGGATGTTGGTTGGCAACAGATCCTGACCCAGAGACTTACGTTGACATATCTGAATATGTGGACACTGGACTAATGTCACATCTCTTTAAAGGGAGACCATGGTTCGTTGAGTTACACCCGTATTCTCCTCCAAATTGACCCATATCATGTTACCTTATTTTATGAAATAGATTTTGAAGCATACGAGGGACAAAAATACATAATACACACTGATGCCCTGTATGTACACAAAAAAGGTGTCGTTGCCACTGTTGTTTTGGCTAGTCCACTAACTGATCTCTTTGTTCGAGACACATGCACAGTCCACTGATTCTTACAAAATTTAGCTTCTATTGGAGAATATGTTAATTCCCAGACATCATGGTAGAGAATTGACAGATCATGATTTGGCAGAAAACATGTTAAAAAATCTTCCAGAAAAACTGATATTGGTTTGTGCACTTTTGTTGAACCTGTTGTGTTGAATGTGATGGCTAACTCTAGTGTCTTCATTTCTTAGAGATCCGATCGTTCTCTAGCACAGGAAGAAGGCGTTGACAAAGCACTCACTGCACTCTGGGAAGCTGGTGTACTGGAACTTTCTGATTCCACATGGAACACATCTTTAAATCCTTTTCCAAAACCAGACAACACATATCACATGGCACATGAAGTTAATGAAGTTACAACCACACCATTACTTCCTGTCCCAGATCCACACAAATGTCTCTCAGTTTTGACACCATAAATGAAATGGTACATGGTGATTGATATATGCCAAGCATTTTTCACCATTCCTATAGCTCCAGAATGTGGATATTAGTTTGCATTTACACACAAAGGAGTACACCTGCAGTACAAAGTTTTGCCACAAGAACACAGAAATGCTCCAGGCATTTTTAATCACTGTTTGAAAAAGTGTCTTTCAGGAATGACGTTTCCAGAGGAGTGTGTCCTCGTTCAGGATGACCTTTTAATTTCAGCTCCAGATCCAGTTCTCTGTCTGGAAGCTACACGTCAGACCCTGTTGAAATAGTACGAGTGTGGTTTTAAAGCGTCTAGGAAAAGATGCAAGTTTTCAGCCCCTCCCATCACAGAGACAAGCTATTCTCTCAACACCCAGACCAGACACAGAAATCACCCACTCACAGGCTACACTGATTCAGCGTATGTGTATGGACTAGTAACATGTGATTTAGCTGCATTCAGAAGAACAAGTTTCATCACAGCTAAAGGTGAACCAGTAGCACATCAGAATCTCTGTCAGGACATCGCGGAGCTCATTCTAAATCCGAATCAACTGGCTATTATTAAAGTACCTGGTCATTCCAAAATCGGCTCTTTTGAAAAAAAGTAATAACTGGGCAGATTTCTATGCTAAACAGGTAGGAGGGTACAACTGTAAACTCTCCACAGTGGCCCTGGCCACTCCTTTAAATCATTGTCCTTCACTCTACTATTCTAATCTACTAATTTAATACTAACAAATACTAATCGAACTCCAAGCTCTAACATGGTGCACATCTGTATCTGAACACTTGCTTTCTTCCCACCTACACAGAACCTACAGGCTCAGGAAGTGGAGGCTATGGCCCCCACTTAAGGGGGAGGAATGAACCCTCCACAGACACCCCTACATAAACTAAGAAATTCTTGGGACAGGGACAGATCTAACAGATTTACATTTCACTCATTCCACAGATTCATGATGACTCCAGGACCATGGGGGTACCTGTTATGCTTGGTTTTTCCTAATATTTTTCATTATAATGTTTGTCACTGTTTTAATGTCACTTGAGGACTGTTTTTTTGATATGCCTTGTTGTGTTTGGATGTCTTTTTCCCTGTGTTTTCAAGGTCATTTCTAGGTCCATGTCTAAACTGACGGCTGGAATGTTTTTACGAAACCCAGTAAATTTAAGAGAGATGTATATTCATAATGAACCAGTGAATGACATAAATAAGATGAAATTAATCCAGAGACTCCGAGAAACCTTGAACAATTAAACAAGCTTCATCAGCAACACTTATGGGTAATGTATATATTGGATGTCAGAAGGGGGTGGAAAAAATAAATAAATAAATAAAAAGGAAAAAACATTTTTACACATTTACCCTTTAAGATGACTTATGTGTTTAACCCTTTTTGATTTTAAACGT
Organism: Paratrypauchen microcephalus; assembly: GCA_036785185.1. Taxonomy (NCBI): domain Eukaryota; kingdom Metazoa; phylum Chordata; class Actinopteri; order Gobiiformes; family Gobiidae; genus Paratrypauchen; species Paratrypauchen microcephalus. Next base: position 3,625,348 of record JAVJIX010000042.1, read on the forward strand.
TTTCAGGATTGCTTATATGTTTTTGAGTGTTTTTGTACTTTTTTACATTTCATACGCTTTAACCATTTTTAGGAATATTCTGTGTTTTTTCTTTTTGGTGTTTTATGTTCTATTTCCACATTTCAGAGTTTGATTTAGGTGAGATCTCAGTTGGAGAGATCTCAAAAGGGGGATTGAAGAGTTATCATTTTTGAGAGATAATTTTTATCTTTAAGTTTTACACTTCATTAATCCAACAGCTGCCTTTAACCTACAAATAGTGATGTGCTTATTGCAAATGTGCAGCTATGAGAGCTTCCTGTTTCAGACTCGTAAAAGCAGAACTGAAAGTTCCCCGTCTCCATAGCAACGCAGACAGCGTTTCCGGTTTGTCTGGCTTTTTTGTCTGACATCTCTTTTACAGGAAATGTACAGCATACGACAAAGTGAACTTCTCCTTTTAATATAATGCACGGAGCAACGATAAACAAAACCATATAAGGGAACAGAACGAAGACAAGAATGAAGGAGGAGTTAACCACAATGATGCACATTTGAGATTTACATATTCATGAGTGTAATGTTCATTACTGGGCGCCCCGAAGAATCGGTGTCGTTCCCTCGGTGCCTCGTGTGGAACGCACATTAGACTGTTCTCAGGGACAGGGACGGCCCAGATGCATCTGTTTAGAAATATTGTTAGGTAAATAAATTTGGCTTAACTGAAGTTATCGAATCCTGGTACTTTTTAAATGGTATGTGCTAAACGCTTTTAGGGAGATCTTGTTACCTCTAGGAAAAGTTAAAATATTATAACTCCTTATTCCAGTTTGAACACGCTAAGAGAATTTGACAGAAACAGACATGTAATTAATCTTTGAATTGTTTATTGTTTCACATGTTGGAAAAATCGTCAAATTCTTCAGACATCACTTTAAAGAATATTTAATCAATCAATCAATCAATCAAACATTTATAAGGCGCTTTTCATACAAAATTGTAGCACAAAGCGCCTTACAGTGGTCAAGGATTAGAAGATTGACCTTTATTGATCTCGCACAGGAGAAGTTGTTTCTATATTTGACCCGGGGACCATCCCCATGATTTTGTTTTGTTATTTATGCTTTGGTCAGGCCCTAAGCTGGAGGATTTTACCTATGGCGCATGTTTAGGTTGGTGGGGGAAACCGGAGTACCCGGAGGAAACCCACCCAAACACGGGGAGAACATGCAGTCTCCACACAGAAAGGCCCGGGCAACCCGAACCTTCTTGCTGTGAAGCATGAGTGCTAGCCACTCAGCCACCGTGCCGCCAGGGAGAAAAAAAATAAAAATAAAAAATAAAAAGTCATTATCATGTCCATTAGCACTTTGCTAACCCGGGGCGTCTCTAAACTATGGTCCAAACTGTGTCCCGGGGCCAAACGCGGCCCCCGGGCCTCCTGCTGAGCTGGGCAGAATAATCCTAAATAGAACTTTAGCCGCAAATATGACGAATGATTTAATTAAATTCTATTATAAACTCCAAATGGCGCCGTGCGCATTCTGACACAGACGGAAATGGATGCTCCCAGTCTCACGTCTTTGCGTTCAGATTTACGTACAGATTTACGTACAGACTTGTGTTCAGACTTGTGTACATTGGCTCTGTAAAAGCCATGAACAGTCTGTGGTCAGAGCTCTTTTAAACGCTCGAGTCGCTATGTTGAGTCTGATCTGTGGACCTCACTTCAGCGGGAAATCTGAGAACTGAGACGAGTTTATAGTAGAATTGAATTAAATCAATCGTCATATTTGTGGCTAAAGTGATCATGTGACCATGGGTTCCATCATCAAAGATCAAAGATCAAAGTCTTTGATCTTTGAACAGGCTTTGTGATTCACAGAACACTGTGACTCATATCAGACCAGAGGTTATAAGGGTAAGTCCTTTCAGACACAGAGACACCGACAGACAGAGCAGACTTAGACTTAGACGGTGATTGTTAACCAAACCGATGGATAGCAAAAACGCAACTCGCGCAAAAAACGTTGAAACCTGGGCGAAAGACAATGAAGCCCTGGCGAAAGATGATGGAGCACGGGCGAAAGACGATGAAATCCTGCTCAACATGACCGGTGTACAATTCGCAGCACCCAAGCTGGTTCTGAGTAGGTGCAGCACATACTTTAGAGCCCTCTTCACTCGCTGGTCCAGCCCTGACTGCCACGTTTTTGAGATCTCCAGTGTGTCAGCTGATATCATGAAGATCATCCTGGACTACTGCTCCACCGGGGTGGTCCACATCACCCAGGAAAACTGCCAGGAGCTCCTAATAGCTGCTGACTACTTAGATGTGAGCAGCATTACCCAAGCCTGCTGTCAGTTCATGGAGAATCAACTGTCATTCAGTAATTTCATCGCTATCTGGGAGATCACAAACAAACGCTACTACCCCCAGCTGAAGTACCTGGTCTTCTTACACATCCTGAAGCATTTCGAAGAGGTTTTGACCAGCTCTGAAGACTTCCTCCAGATGTCTGGGGAAGACCTGTGTTCAGTGATTGATGAAGATCGGCTGAACGTGAGGGAGGAGACCACAGTGTTAAATGCAGTCCTCAGATGGGTTGCGCACGCTCCTGAGGAAAGGAACCTGTACTTAGCCAACCTCTTGGCAAAAGTCCGTGTGGGTCTGATCCACCCCAAATACTTCGCTCAGTGCATGATTAAATATAACCTGCTGTACAACCGTAACTGTAAGGACGTGGCGATTAAAACCCTCAGGGTCATATTGGTTGCCAGAGCTCGGAGGTCCTATGCCGCCCTGCCCCCCACCCGTCTAGACACTCCAAGGCTGCCCAGTGCGGTCCTTATGGCTATAGGTGGCTGGGACAAACCAGCCTTAAGTGCAACCAACAAAATTGAAGTCTATGACAACCGCACCAATTGCTGGATGGGAGTGGCTCACGATGACTGGAAACCAAGACTCAATCACGGCACAGTGTTCCTTAATGGATCTGTGTATGTGATTGGAGGGTGGGATGGCTATGACTATTTCAACACTACCCACAAGTACGACCTGGCCAATCACACGTGGCGAGAAGTGGCACCCATGCATTCACGAAGCGCCTGCATTAGCGTGGCTTTGCTGGATGGTTTGATCTATGTCATGGGCGGGTTCACTGGAGAGGAGATACTGGACACAGTCGAAAGATACTCTCCAGAGACCAATCAGTGGACCATGATTTCACCTATGAACAAAGTGAGGAGCAGAGCCAGCAGCACAGCATACAACGGAAAGATCTACATTTGTGGAGGTATTGATGGTGTGCAGCGCCTGGCCTCAGCTGAGACCTACGACCCACTGACCGATCAGTGGACCATGATAGCAGATATGGCCAACAGGCGCTTTATGCTCAGTGTAATCACGTATGCAAATGAAATCTACGCTATTGGGGGGTGTGAGAGTCTGAACACCGTGGAAGCCTATAACCCCACAACAAACACCTGGCGCCCCCTACCCAACATGCAAACTGGGCGCTTCGACTTTGGCATCGGGGTTGTTGAAGATCGGCTGTATGTTGTAGGTGGGAAAAGTGGCTCCCACATTATTAATTTAGTTGAATGTTTTGATGTGAGCACTGGAGTTTGGACTCGGGTGCAGGACATGGAGATCACTCGTTATGGCCTGAGCTGCTGCGTGGTGTCTGACCTTCCCAACATGGCCGACTACGCTCCGCCTCGCCCTGCTCCTTCTCATGACGATCCCGCTGAGGAGTAGACCTGCACTCATTTAAATAAAAGCATCTATTAACTGCAAAAAAGTGTTCCGTTTTGTTGTTGATTGTTTGACACTAGCTCATTTACACATACATTAAAAACATGTAAAAAATACAGGCCAGTCAAAAGGCCTTTTGATCATGCATCATGCAAACAACCCAAAGTCAAACTCCAGTTTCCAAAGACTTAACACGGCAATTTGTAAAACATAACAAGAAATGTCCCTTTTGACAAATATTGTAAATTGAGCCAAACAGTACCTTTGAAACCAAGTTCTTAAACAGAGTGTCCTACTAAACCTGACGTTCTTCCAAAAGCCATAGTGATCATTTTAAAGTTGCTCACAGTCTAATCTTGACAAGCTCGATGAAGTCCACACCTCTGACCTGGATTCAAACACGAATATCACTTCAGGTGTTGTAGAAATGACAAACGCACTCTTTCCCATTGGTGTGCGGAAGGGCTGAACAAGCCCACCATCTTTGAGGAGGATCTCCATTCTTTGGAACACCTACAAAATAAAAATGCCACATGAGTAAGAAAGAACATTAAAGGAAAAGTGAAGTTTTTACAATCTGGACCTTATTTCGGTGATAAAACAATGTCATTTACTCACCAATTGTACTTTGGTGTCATTTGGTGTATTTCCGGAGATTTTGGAGTTTAGCGATATCCGTTTAACGTGAGTGGTCGGGGCACGATGTTGCAGTCACCAAATACCACACACTAGCACTTTTCAAATGACAAAAGTTCAATGTGTTAGTCTACACGTTTGTTTGAGTCAAAAGTGGCCTGTAATCCGAGATCTAGCCATGGTTCCGATTGGATGACGTCATTGAGGATTATGTCTCAGCGCACGTCGGCCAGCAATTTTTTGGGATGAACAATTACAATTTGGCCGCTGTCGTGGCCACGGGCGGTGCCACCGAGCCATGTCAGCGGGCACCAGTTGTTGACAGGAGTGCCAGGTGCTTAAAGAGGGGAAAGCACTTCGCGCTCTGTTTCAGTGCACGTGGGTTCTGCAGTGCTTCGCACCCCGGTGCGCGCACACTCCGCTCAGGATTCCCGCGCTGCAGTGACCAAAAGAGCCGCGGGACTCAGATGACTCGGGGATTCGGGAGTTGGACCAGTTCTGATGTTCCTCACACCTGGAGCTGTGTTCTGGTTCATTCACACGTTTGTCTGCTTCCCCAAAGCTCAACCTGCGCTGTTCCACCTTGTGATGTCATTTAGTGAGTTTTAAAGGGATATGCCACCCCCAGGTCAAACTTGGGCATCTCCCCACAGTCCAGAGACTAAAATAAGTGGTCTCTTGTTGTTCATTTTGGGTGGGAACTATTTTTCAGTGCGGAAAAACACAGCCGAAGCACACACCACGCTGCGTAACAGGGGAACTGCCAATGTGGTGCGTAACAGGGATTCCCGTGTCAGCGTGGTGTGTGCTTCGGCTCTGTTTTTCCGCACTGAAAAATAGTTCCCACCCAAAATGACCAAGTCAAGCTCTCCGTGTTGATTTGCACATTTATTTGCACTCGATATGAATGCGCACTACACACAAAGTAATTGGGAAACGCATCGAGCAAATTAATTCCTTTTGGCCGAAATCTTTCTCTGGCGACGTTAGACTCCAGTCTAACGCGGAGGAGCTGCAGATACCGCGGCGGTCAGTGGCGACAGACTCGGACAATGGCTGGGTGAGCAGGAAAACGCTTTCCACCACTTATTTTAGTCTCTGGACTGTGGGGAGATGCCCAAGTTTGACCTGGGGGTGGCATATCCCTTTAAGCAAATTTGTTGAATCATTGAAATGTTGCATCATGGAGCGTGCCTGTTATTTGGCTACATTTTGTTTTAAAAGTAAAGGTTTACCTGTAACTGTATTCTTTGATAGAGATGTCACATAAAATATAAAGTGTCAATGTCGTCAAGTGAGAGTGATGTTAGGCCCAACTGATATAATTTATGTGATGATAACAATAATTGTAGGTTAAATTCATTTCCATTTCTGTAATATGTTGCAAATATAAATGCGTGAAAATTTAACTCAAATTTGACGTGGGCATCAATAGGTCAATAGCGTGAATCAAACCCAGGTCACCCATATAAGAGTCATAGGACATATCCACTTGACCAAAGTCTTTTTCTGAGACACCTCTGGAATTCTTCTATATGTTAATGTCGGAAAGACAGCGGTTCAAAAAGCATATTTTTAAATTACCGGAGATTTGTCAAGAACGTAAGGTAATTTCTTTTTTTGCTGATGTTGTTTTCGGACAACACAGATACTCATGCGGGAGGTGTGCGGAACTGTTTGTTTGACACACTCTTTACGTCAGGTACGTATTCTCTGCGACACGTCCTAAGTAAGACACAACTTTAGCCTGCCCCCGACCAGACTATCTGCTAAGACCATGTTGCCCCAGTAACTCAGTGGGAACTAAGTTTAGCGAGCGTCGTGGAACCGAACTCTCACTTAAACTAGCGCCAACTGACGAATAAAGCCGGGCTTTGCGTTTAGTAGCTTTCGTGGAATACCCCTCTGGTCTCAGTTGTTGTTGTTGTGGTTCCCTGTTTGTCCACCAGAGGGAGCCATGAATCTGCAGGAGAATATTTATGTATATATTTTGTATTATTTTAATTTTATTTTTTAATTTTCTATTTTAGTTTTTGAATTTTCATGAATGAACTTTTGTGAATGTATTTTTGAGCAGCACTTTTGTAAACTAAGTTTGAGTCCAGTTTTTATTAAATCTGAAACAAACGTCTCAAGTCCCTGTTTTTGTATCATGTTTCACACTAGTAGACCCTGATGTGACGAGGGCCCCTGCTGTGACGGGGGCCCCTGATGCCCCTGGTGTGACAGAGGCCCCTGGTTCCCCCTGGTGTGACAGGGGCCTCTGGTTCCCCCTGGTGTGACGGAGGCCCCTGGTGTGAGGGCCACAGCAGGTTTCACATTATTATTCATCACTAATAACAGAACAAATAATTATGAAATAATCCCTAATGACAGTTTCCATGGCGACAGCTCTACTTTACATTTATTCAGTTACAGGAGGTTTTAGAGCTCAGAAATAAAGAGAAAAACAAACATTCTGACTGTGAGCGGGGTCGCCTCTCCACAGATCTCACCTGGAACTCGGTCTGATTTGGTCTCCATGGAGATGGAAACGTTTAATGCCATACTGTGGAACATTCCAGACAAAGCAACAACATCCCCATGGAGAAAAGCGTTCGATGGACCCTCCACAAGATGTCTCAGTTCTCAGTTCTCACTGTGTACACACCGAATTATGGACACGCCAAAATGTGCACACTCCAAAATGTGCACACTCCGAACTGTGCACACACCGAACTGTGTACACACCGAATTATGGACACGCCAAAATGTGCACACTCCAAAATGTGCACACTCCGAACTGTGCACACTCCGAACTGTGCACACTCCGAACTGTGCACACACCGAACTGTGCACACACCGAACTGTGTACACACCGAATTATGGACACGCCAAAATGTGCACACTCCAAAATGTGCACACTCCGAACTGTGCACACTCCGAACTGTGCACACACCGAATTATGGACACGCCAAAATGTGCACACTCCAAAATGTGCACACTCCGAACTGTGCACACTCCGAACTGTGCACACTCCGAACTGTGCACACACCGAACTGTGCACACACCGAACTGTGAACACTCTGAACTGTGCACACTCCGAACTGTGCACACACCGAACTGTGCACACTCCGAACTGTGCACACTCCGAACTGTGCACACTCTGAACTGTGCACATACCGAACTGTGCACACTCCGAACTGTGCACACTCCGAACTGTGCACACTCAGAACTGTGCACATACCGAACTGTGCACTCACTGAACTGTGCACATACCAAACTGTGCACACTCCGAACTGTGCACACTCCGAACTGTGCACACTCCGAACGCCTCAACCTCCTCCAGCAGACCACAGCTCATCTCGAAGTCCTTTTTATACGGCTGATCCCGACAACACCGTCTGTCTCCGCCCTCTCTAACCCTAACCCATCTGAAGACCTCATCTTTAAGGGGGGGGGGGGGGGGGGGGGTCCCAATCAGCTGGGGGACCATTTTGGAGACGGAGCCCCCACCCCCACCTAAACATCTGCACCTCCACCTAAACATCTGCACCTCCAACTAAACATCTGCTCCTCCACCTAAACATCTGCACCTCCTCCTAAACATCTGCACCTCCACCTAAACATCTGCACCTCCTCCTAAACATCTGCACCTCCAACTAAACATCTGCTCCTCCACCTAAACATCTACATCTCCACCTAAACATCTGCACTTCCACCTAAACATCTGCTCCTCCACCTCCACCTAAACATCTGCTCCTCCACCTCCACCTAAACATCTACATCTCCACCTAAACATCTGCACTTCCACCTAAACATCTGCTCCTTCACCTCCACCTAAACATATGCTCCTCCACCTCCACCTAAACATCTGCACCTCCACCTAAACATCTACACCTAAACATCTGCACCTCCACAACATCTGCACCTCTACCTCCACCTAAACATCTGCCTCTCCACCTAAACATCTACACCTCCACCTAAACATCTACATCTCCACCTAAACATCTGCACCTCCACCTAAACATCTGCACCTCCACCCCCACCGAAACATCTGCACCTCCACCTAAACATCTGCACCTCCAACTAAACATCTGCTCCTCCACCTAAACATCTACATCTCCACCTAAACATCTGCACTTCCACCTAAACATCTGCTCCTCCACCTCCACCTAAACATCTGCTCCTCCCCCTCCACCTAAACATCTACATCTCCACCTAAACATCTGCACTTCCACCTAAACATCTGCTCCTTCACCTCCACCTAAACATATGCTCCTCCACCTCCATTTAAACATCTGCACCTCCACCTAAACATCTACACCTAAACATCTGCACCTCCACAACATCTGCACCTCTACCTCCACCTAAACATCTGCTCCTCCACCTAAACATCTACACCTCCACCTAAACATCTACATCTCCACCTAAACATCTGCACTTCCACCTAAACATCTGCACCTCCACCTCCACCTAAACATCTGCTCCTCCACCTAAACATCTGCACCTCCACCTAAACATCTGTACCTCCACCTCCACCTAAACATCTGCTCCTCCATCTAAACATCTGTACCTCCACCTAAACATCTGTACCTCCACCTAAACATCTGCTCCTCCACCTAAACATCTGCACCTCCACCTAAACATCTGCTCCTTCTCCTAAACATCTGCACCTCCACCTCCACCTAAACATCTGCACCTCCACCTAAACATCTGCATCTCCACCTAAACATCTGCTCCTCCAACTCCACCTAAACATCTGCACTTCCACCTAAACATCTGCACCTCCACCTAAACATCTGCTCCTTCTCCTAAACATCTGCACCTCCACCTCCACCTAAACATCTGCACCTCCACCTAAACATCTGCTCCTCCACCTAAACATCTGCTCCTCGACCTCCACCTAATCATCTGCTCCTCCACCTCCACCTAAACACCTCCACCTAAACATCTGCTCCTCCACCTAAACATCTACACCTCCACCTCCACCTAAACATCTGCACCTCCACCTAAACATCTGCTCCTCCACCTAAACATCTACATCTCCACCTAAACATCTGCACTTCCACCTAAACATCTGCTCCTCCACCTCCACCTAAACATCTACATCTTCACCTAAACATCTGCACTTCCACCTAAACATCTGCTCCTCCACCTCCACCTAAACATCTGCACCTCCACCTAAACATCTACACCTAAACATCTGCACCTCCACAACATCTGCACCTCTACCTCCACCTAAACATCTGCACCTCCACCTAAACATCTACACCTAAACATCTGCACCTCCACAACATCTGCACCTCTACCTCCACCTAAACATCTGCACCTCCACCTCCACCTAAACATCTGCTCCTCCACACAAATACCACTGACCGCCGCCATCTTACGACTGTACACACAAATACTACTGACCGCCGCCATCTTAGGACTGTACACACAAATACTACTGACCACCGCCATCTTAGGACTGTACACACAAATACTAGTTACAGCCGCCATCTTAGGACTGTACACACACAAATACTACTGACCGCTGCCATCTTAGGAATGTACACACACAAATACTACTGACCGCCGCCATCTTAGGACTGTACACACAAATACTACTGACCGCCGCCATCTTAGGACTGTACACACAAATACTACTGACCGCCGCCATCTTAGGACTGTACACACAAATACTACTGACCGCCGCCATCTTAGGACTGTACACACAAATACTACTGACCGCCGCCATCTTAGGACTGTACACACACAAATACTACTGACCGCTGCCATCTTAGGACTGTACACACACAAATACTACTGACTGCCGCCATCTTAGGACTGTACACACAAATACTACTGACCGCCGCCATCTTAGGACTGTACACACAAATACTACTGACCGCTGCCATCTTAGGACTGTACACACAGAAAAAGAACTCAAACTCCACTGACCTCCATCTGTATCGTGTTGTTTCTGTGACTTTCTGTTTCTTTCTTGTGGATGAAGTATTTTTTGTTTAATAAAAGTTTTGTTCATAAATCTGCTCCAGATGTCCGTGCTTCTGTTTTAGAGGGTTGGAATTTAAACGTCCGATATCACAATAACCTGACCCCTGTGGTCTGATGTTCTAATGTTCTGACATTCCTCCTCACACACACCTGGAGTTGTGTTTGTTTCATTCTAACTGCTGCTTAAATGACTCTGACAATGCTGCTTAAATGACACTCACATTGCTGCTTAAATGACACATTTGAGCTTTATTGACCCTGACCCTCCACAAGATGTCTCAGTTCTCAGTTCTCACTCCGAACTGTGTACACACCGAATTATGGACACGCCAAAATGTGCACACTCCAAAATGTGCACACTCTGAACTGTGCACACACCGAACTGTGTACACACCGAATTATGGACACGCCAAAATGTGCACACTCCAAAATGTGCACACTCCGAACTGTGCACACACCGAATTATGGACACGCCAAAATGTGCACACTCCAAAATGTGCACACTCCGAACTGTGCACACACCGAACTGTGAACACTCCGAACTGTGCACACTCCAAAATGTGCACACTCCGAACTGTGCAGACACCGAACTGTGCACACACCGAACTGTGCACACTCCGAACTGTGCACACTCTGAACTGTGCACATACCGAACTGTGCACACTCCGAACTGTGCACACTCTAAACTGTGCACATACCAAACTGTGCACACACTGAACTGTGCACATACCAAACTGTGCACACTCCGAACTGTGCACACTCCGAACTGTGCACACTCCGAACGCCTCAACCTCCTCCAGCAGACCACAGCTCATCTCGAAGTCCTTTTTATACGGCTGATCCCGACAACACCGTCTGTCTCCGCCCTCTCTAACCCTAACCCATCTGAAGACCTCATCTTTAAGGGGGGGGTCCCAATCAGCTGGGGGACCATTTTGGAGACGGAGCCCCCACCCCCACCTAAACATCTGCACCTCCACCTAAACATCTGCACCTCCACCCCCACCGAAATATCTGCACCTCCACCTAAACATCTGCACCTCCAACTAAACATCTGCTCCTCCACCTAAACATCTACATCTCCACCTAAACATCTGCACTTCCACCTAAACATCTGCTCCTCCACCTCCACCTAAACATCTGCTCCTCCACCTCCACCTAAACATCTACATCTCCACCTAAACATCTGCACTTCCACCTAAACATCTGCTCCTTCACCTCCACCTAAACATATGTTCCTCCACCTCCACCTAAACATCTGCACCTCCACCTAAACATCTACACCTCCACCTAAACATCTACATCTCCACCTAAACATCTGCACTTCCACCTAAACATCTACACCTCCACCTAAACATCTACATCTCCACCTAAACATCTGCAATTCCACCTAAACATCTGCACCTCCACCTCCACCTAAACATCTGCACCTCCACCTAAACATCTGTACCTCCACCTCCACCTAAACATCTGCTCCTCCATCTAAACATCTGCACCCCCACCTAAACATCTGCTCCTTCTCCTAAACATCTGCACCTCCACCTCCACCTAAACATCTGCACCTCCACCTAAACATCTGCATCTCCACCTAAACATCTGCTCCTCCAACTCCACCTAAACATCTGCACTTCCACCTAAACATCTGCACCTCCACCTAAACATCTGCTCCTCCACCTAAACATCTCCACCTCCACCTAAACATCTACATCTCCACCTAAACATCTGCACTTCCACCTAAACATCTGCACCTCCACCTCCACCTAAACATCTGCTCCTCCACCTAAACATCTGCACCTCCACCTAAACATCTGTACCTCCACCTCCACCTAAACATCTGCTCCTCCATCTAAACATCTGCACCTCCACCTAAACATCTGTACCTCCACCTAAACATCTGCTCCTCCACCTAAACATCTGCACCTCCACCTAAACATCTGCTCCTTCTCCTAAACATCTGCACCTCCACCTCCACCTAAACATCTGCACCTCCACCTAAACATCTGCATCTCCACCTAAACATCTGCTCCTCCAACTCCACCTAAACTTCTGCACTTCCACCTAAACATCTGCACCTCCACCTAAACATCTGCTCCTTCTCCTAAACATCTGCACCTCCACCTCCACCTAAACATCTGCACCTCCACCTAAACATCTGCTCCTCCACCTAAACATCTGCTCCTCCAACTCCACCTAAACATCTGCACTTCCACCTAAACATCTGCTCCTCCACCTCCACCTAAACATCTGCTCCTCGACCTCCACCTAATCATCTGCTCCTCCACCTCCACCTAAACACCTCCACCTAAACATCTGCTCCTCCACCTAAACATCTGCTCCTCCACCTAAACATCTACACCTCCACCTCCACCTAAACATCTGCACCTCCACCTAAACATCTACATCTCCACCTAAACATCTGCACTTCCACCTAAACATCTGCTCCTCCACCTCCACCTAAACATCTACATCTCCACCTAAACATCTGCACTTCCACCTAAACATCTGCTCCTCCACCTCCACCTAAACATCTGCACCTCCACCTAAACATCTACACCTAAACATCTGCACCTCCACAACATCTGCACCTCTACCTCCACCTAAACATCTGCACCTCCACCTAAACATCTACACCTAAACATCTGCTCCTCCACACAAATACCACTGCACCGCTGCCATCTTAGGAATGTACACCTACACAAATACTACTGACCGCCTCCACCTAAACATCTGCTCCTCCACACAAATACTACTGACCGCCGCCATCTTACGACTGTACACACAAATACTACTGACCGCCGCCATCTTAGGACTGTACACACAAATACTACTGACCACCGCCATCTTAGGACTGTACACACACAAATACTAGTTACAGCCGCCATCTTAGGACTGTACACACACAAATACTACTGACCGCTGCCATCTTAGGAATGTACACACACAAATACTACTGACCGCCGCCATCTTAGGACTGTACACACAAATACTACTGACCGCCGCCATCTTAGGACTGTACACACAAATACTACTGACCACCGCCATCTTAGGACTGTACACACAAATACTACTGACCGCCGCCATCTTAGGACTGTACACACAAATACTACTGACCGCCGCCATCTTAGGACTGTACACACAAATACTACTGACCGCCGCCATCTTAGGAATGTACACACACAAATACTACTGACCGCTGCCATCTTAGGACTGTACACACACAAATACTACTGACTGCCGCCATCTTAGGACTGTACACACAAATACTACTGACCGCCGCCATCTTAGGACTGTACACACAAATACTACTGACCGCTGCCATCTTAGGACTGTACACAGAGAAAAAGAACTCAAACTCCACTGACCTCCATCTGTATCGTGTTGTTTCTGTGACTTTCTGTTTCTTTCTTGTGGATGAAGTGTTTTTTGTTTAATAAAAGTTTTGTTCATAAATCTGCTCCAGATGTTCGTGCTTCTGTTTTAGAGGGTTGGAATTTAAACGTCCGATATCACAATAACCTGTCCCCTGTGGTCTGATGTTCTAATGTTCTGACATTCCTCCTCACACACACCTGGAGTTGTGTTTGTTTCATTCTAACTGCTGCTTAAATGACTCTGACAATGCTGCTTAAATGACACTCACACTGCTGCTTAAATGACACTGCCATTGCTGCTTAAATGACACATTTGAGCTTTATTGACCCTGACCCTCCACAAGATGTCTCAGTTCTCAGTTCTCACTCCGAACTGTGTACACACCGAATTATGGACACGCCAAAATGTGCACACTCCGAACTGTGCACACACCGAATTATGGACACGCCAAAATGTGCACACTCCAAAATGTGCACACTCCGAACTGTGCACACTCCAAACTGTGCACACACCGAATTATGGACACGCCAAAATGTGCACACTCCAAAATGTGCACACTCCGAACTGTGCACACTCCGAACTGTGCACACACCGAACTGTGAACACTCTGAACTGTGCACACTCCGAACTGTGCACACACCGAACTGTGCACACTCTGAACTGTGCACACTCTGAACTGTGCACATACCGAACTGTGCACACTCCGAACTGTGCACACTCCGAACTGTGCACACTCTGAACTGTGCACATACCGAACTGTGCACACACTGAACTGTGCACATACCAAACTGTGCACACTCCGAACTGTGCACACTCCGAACGCCTCAACCTCCTCCAGCAGACCACAGCTCATCTCGAAGTCCTTTTTATACGGCTGATCCCGACAACACCGTCTGTCTCCGCCCTCTCTAACCCTAACCCATCTGAAGACCTCATCTTTAAGGGGGGGGGGGGTCCCAATCAGCTGGGGGACCATTTTGGAGACGGAGCCCCCACCCCCACCTAAACATCTGCACCTCCACCTAAACATCTGCACCTCCAACTAAACATCTGCTCCTCCACCTAAACATCTGCACCTCCTCCTAAACATCTGCACCTCCACCTAAACATCTGCACCTCCACCCCCACCTAAACATCTGCACCTCCACCTAAACATCTGCACCTCCAACTAAACATCTGACCCTCCACAAGATGTCTCAGTTCTCAGTTCTCACTCCGAACTGTGTACACACCGAATTATGGACACGCCAAAATGTGCACACTCCAAAATGTGCACACACCGAACTGTGAACACTCCGAACTGTGCACACTCTGAACTGTGCACATACCAAACTGTGCACACTCCGAACTGTGCACACTCCGAACTGTGCACACTCTGAACTGTGCACATACCGAACTGTGCACACACTGAACTGTGCACATACCAAACTGTGCACACTCCGAACTGTGCACACTCCGAACTGTTCACACACCGAATTATGGACACGCCAAAATGTGCACACTCCAAAATGTGCACACTCCAAAATGTGCACACTCCGAACTGTGCACACTCCAAACTGTGCACACACCGAACTGTGAACACTCTGAACTGTGCACACTCCGAACTGTGCACACACCGAACTGTGCACACTCCGAACTGTGCACACTCTGAACTGTGCACATACCAAACTGTGCACACTCCGAACTGTGCACACTCCGAACTGTGCACACACCGAATTATGGACACGCCAAAATGTGCACACTCCAAAATGTGCACACTCCAAAATGTGCACACTCCGAACTGTGCACACTCCGAACTGTGCACACACCGAACTGTGAACACTCTGAACTGTGCACACTCCGAACTGTGCACATTCCGAACTGTGCACACTCTGAACTGTGCACATACCGAACTGTGCACACACTGAACTGTGCACATACCAAACTGTGCACACTCCGAACTGTGCACACTCCGAACTGTGCACACTCTGAACTGTGCACATACCGAACTGTGCAGACACCGAACTGTGCACACACTGAACTGTGCACACTCTGAACTGTGCACACTCCCAACTGTGCACACTCCGAACTGCGCACACTCTGAACTGTGCACATACCGAACTGTGCACACTCTGAACTATGCACATACCAAACTGTGCACACTCTGAACTGTGCACACTCCGAACTGTGCACACACCGAACTGTGCGCACACCGAACTCTGCACACTCAGAACTGTGCACACTCTGAACTGTGCACATACCAAACTGTGCATACTCCGAACTGTGCACACTCCGAACTGTGCACACTCCGAACGCCTCAACCTCCTCCAGCAGACCACAGCTCATCTCGAAGTCCTTTTTATACGGCTGATCCCGACAACACCGTCTGTCTCCGCCCTCTCTAACCCTAACCCATCTGAAGACCTCATCTTTAAGGGGGGGGGGTCCCAATCAGCTGGGGGACCATTTTGGAGACGGAGCCCCCACCCCCACCTAAACATCTGCACCTCCACCTAAACATCTGCACCTCCAACTAAACATCTGCACCTCCACCCCCACCGAAACATCTGCACCTCCACCTAAACATCTGCACCTCCAACTAAACATCTACTCCTCCACCTAAACATCTACATCTCCACCTAAACATCTGCACTTCCACCTAAACATCTGCTCCTCCACCTCCACCTAAACATCTGCTCCTCCACCTCCACCTAAACATCTACATCTCCACCTAAACATCTGCACTTCCACCTAAACATCTGCTCCTTCACCTCCACCTAAACATATGCTCCTCTACCTCCACCTAAACATCTGCTCCTCCACCTAAACATCTACACCTCCACCTAAACATCTACATCTCCACCTAAACATCTGCACTTCCACCTAAACATCTACACCTCCACCTAAACATCTACATCTCCACCTAAACATCTGCACTTCCACCTAAACATCTGCACCTCCACCTCCACCTAAACATCTGCACCTCCACCTAAACATCTGTACCTCCACCTCCACCTAAACATCTGCTCCTCCATCTAAACATCTGCACCTCCACCTAAACATCTGCTCCTTCTCCTAAACATCTGCACCTCCACCTCCACCTAAACATCTGCACCTCCACCTAAACATCTGCATCTCCACCTAAACATCTGCTCCTCCAACTCCACCTAAACATCTGCACTTCCACCTAAACATCTGCACCTCCACCTAAACATCTGCTCCTTCTCCTAAACATCTGCACCTCCACCTCCACCTAAACATCTGCACCTCCACCTAAACATCTGCTCCTCCACCTAAACATCTGCTCCTCCAACTCCACCTAAACATCTGCACTTCCACCTAAACATCTGCTCCTCCACCTCCACCTAAACATCTGCTCCTCGACCTCCACCTAATCATCTGCCCCTCCACCTCCACCTAAACACCTCCACCTAAACACGTCCCCCTCCACCTAAACAGCTGCTCCTCCACCCAAACATCTACACCTCCACCCCCACCTAAACATCTGCTCCTCGACCTCCACCTAATCATCTGCTCCTCCACCTAAACATCTACACCTAAACATCTGCACCTCCACAACATCTGCACCTCTACCTCCACCTAAACATCTGCTCCTCCACCTAAACATCTACACCTCCACCTAAACATCTACATCTCCACCTAAACATCTGCACTTCCACCTAAACATCTGTACCTCCACCTCCACCTAAACATCTGCTCCTCCATCTAAACATCTGCACCTCCACCTAAACATCTGCTCCTTCTCCTAAACATCTGCACCTCCACCTCCACCTAAACATCTGCACCTCCACCTAAACATCTGCATCTCCACCTAAACATCTGCTCCTCCAACTCCACCTAAACATCTGCACTTCCACCTAAACATCTGCACCTCCACCTAAACATCTGCTCTTTCTCCTAAACATCTGCACCTCCACCTCCACCTAAACATCTGCACCTCCACCTAAACATCTGCTCCTCCACCTAAACATCTGCTCCTCCAACTCCACCTAAACATCTGCACTTCCACCTAAACATCTGCTCCTCCACCTCCACCTAAACATCTGCTCCTCGACCTCCACCTAATCATCTGCTCCTCCACCTCCACCTAAACACCTCCACCTAAACATCTGCTCCTCCACCTAAACATCTGCTCCTCCACCTAAACATCTACACCTCCACCTCCACCTAAACATCTGCTCCTCGACCTCCACCTAATCATCTGCTCCTCCACCTCCACCTAAACACCTCCACCTAAACATCTGCTCCTCCACCTAAACATCTGCTCCTCCACCTAACCATCTACACCTCCACCTCCACCTAAACATCTGCTCCTCCACCTAAACCTCTACATCTACACCTAAACATCTGCACTTCCACCTAAACATCTGCTCCTCCACCTCCACCTAAACATCTACATCTCCACCTAAACATCTGCTCTTCCACCTAAACATCTGCTCCTCCCCCTCCACCTAAACATCTGCACCTCCACCTAAGCATCTACACCTAAACATCTGCACCTCCACAACATCTGCACCTCTACCTCCACCTAAACATCTGCACCTCCACCTAAACATCTACACCTAAACATCTGCACCTCCACAACATCTGCACCTCTACCTCCACCTAAACATCTGCACCTCCACCTCCACCTAAACATCTGCTCCTCCACACAAATACCACTGACCGCTGCCATCTTAGGAATGTACACACACAAATACTACTGACCGCCACCATCTTAGGAATGTACACACACAAATACTACTGACCGCCGCCATCTTACGACTGTACACACAAATACTACTGACCGCTGCCATCTTAGGACTGTACACACAAATACTACTGACCACCGCCATCTTAGGACTGTACACACAAATACTAGTTACAGCCGCCATCTTAGGACTGTACACACACAAATACTACTGACCGCTGCCATCTTAGGAATGTACACACACAAATACTACTGACCGCCGCCATCTTAGGACTGTACACACACAAATACTACTGACCGCCGCCATCTTAGGACTGTACACACAAATACTACTGACCGCCGCCATCTTAGGACTGTACACACAAATACTACTGACCGCCGCCATCTTAGGACTGTACACACAAATACTACTGACCGCCGCCATCTTAGGACTGTACACACACAAATACTACTGACCGCCGCCATCTTAGGACTGTACACACACAAATACTACTGACCGCCGCCATCTTAGGACTGTACACACACAAACACTACCGACCGCCACCATCTTAGGACTGTACATACACAAACACTACCGACCGCCACCATCTTAGGACTGTACATACACAAATACTACCGACCGCCACCATCTTAGGACTGTACACACAAATACTACTGACCGCCGCCATCTTAGGAATGTACATACACAAACACTACCGACCGCCACCATCTTAGGACTGTACATACACAAATACTACCGACCGCCACCATCTTAGGACTGTACACACAAATACTACTGACCGCCGCCATCTTAGGAATGTACACACACACAAATACTACTGACCGCCGCCATCTTAGGACTGTACACACACAAATACTACTGACTGCCGCCATCTTAGGAATGTACACACACAAATACTACTGACCGCCGCCATCTTAGGACTGTACACACACAAATACTACTGACTGCCGCCATCTTAGGACTGTACACACAAATACTACTGACCACCGCCATCTTAGGACTGTACACACAAATACTACTGACCACCGCCATCTTAGGACTGTACACACAAATACTACTGACCGCTGCCATCTTAGGACTGTACACACAGAAAAAGAACTCAAACTCCACTGACCTCCATCTGTATCGTGTTGTTTCTGTGACTTTCTGTTTCTTTCTTGTGGATGAAGTATTTTTTGTTTAATAAAAGTTTTGTTCATAAATCTGCTCCAGATGTTCGTGCTTCTGTTTTAGAGGGTTGGAATTTAAACGTCCGATATCACAATAACCTGACCCCTGTGGTCTGATGTTCTAATGTTCTGACATTCCTCCTCACACACACCTGGAGTTGTGTTTGTTTCATTCACATGTTTGAGGAACTCTTTATTATTCGTCTGTCTACATCTCCAAAGCTCCAAACGCTCTGTTCCACCTCGTGATGTCATCAAGTGAACGGTGAACTTTTACCTTTAGTTCAGTTGAGATCGGCGATTCCAGGACTGAAATGATCCAAATGATTCTAGTCAAGGTGTGTGGAGTTTAAAAACACAGTGGAGCACTTCCTGTATCACCACATGATGACATCACAAGGTGGAACAGAGTGTTTTCAGTTTGAGAGAAGAACTCGTGCTGAATCTGCAGGTTTGTATGTGAAACATGAGAATGAAACAAACACGACTCCAGGTGTGTGAAGAGGAAATGTTATAAAATCGATGAATAAACGTGTGATTTGGGTTTTTAAAATCCCACTCACCCTGTGCCCCAGACACGAGGGGAACATGAAGGAAGAACTTTTACTGAGAATAATTCCAAAGATTATTTATTCACAGAACTACTGGACACGGCGTCATTTATTTCTGTTATAATGTTGTTTTTATCAAGATGATTATCCAATCAGAACACAGAATGAACCTCACATGACCAGAGACCAGACCATCACATATTATGAACAGGTCTGACTACAGCGCCCCCTAGGCCCACAGTGAACATAAAACATGTGATAAACAAGACAATAAACACCATGACTAAAACATCACATATACCCGTAGTAAAAGTACAACTACTACTACTACTACTACTGCTACTACTACTACTGCTACTACTACTACTACTACTGCTACTACCATGACTAAAACATCACATATACCCGTAGTAAAAGTACAAAAGGGTTGTGTATAATACAAATAAGTAAAACACACAATGTTGAGCGGAATAAAGCTCAAATGTGTCATTTAAGCAGCAATGGCAGTGTCATTTAAGCAGCAGTGTGAGTGTCATTTAAGCAGCATTGTCAGAGTCATTTAAGCAGCAGTTAGTCATTTAAGCAGCAGTGTCAGTGTGATTTAAGCAGCAGTGTGATTGGGAGAGAGTTGAGCATCCTGACAGCTTGGTGGATGAAGCTGTCTTTCAGTCTGCTGGTCTTGGCCCTGAGGCTCCTCAGTCTCCTTCCTGATGGCAGCAGACTGAAGAGGCAGTTGGATGGGTGGGTGGGGTAGATTGCACAGGGCTTTGTGGGTGAGGCGGGTGCTGTAGATTCTGCTGAGATTTCAAAGTTTAACCCTCGTAGATCAGATAGATATGACCCAGTGAAGCTCCAGCTTTTGTCTTCATCACTCCTGCAGTCGTGTTTGTTTCATTCTCATGTTTCACACACAAACCTGCAGATTTAGCACAAAACGCTCTGTTCCACCTTGTGATGTCATCATGTGGTGATACAGGAAGTGCTCCACTGTGTGTGGCGTATCTATAGATTATACAATATAAAACAAAAGTGGAACAGGATTCATCTGAATCTTTTCAGCTCAGTTTTTACACTTTTTGTGAAGTTGTAAAAATCTATAACTGTTTCCCAATAAAAGAAAATATTCTCAGATTTCCTGAACCTTATTTTTTATTTGTAGATGTTTCATAACGTTTTTCGTGAAGATCGAAGGAGATCGTGCAGTTTTTTGTTTCCAGTTTAGCAAAATGAAAAAAAAACAAAAAAAACGTCCGTCTCCACCATGTTTGATCGTCCGACAGCTGCGACTTCACTCCGAGTGACGTTCCTCAAACACGAAGAAACAAACAACTCCAGGTGTGACGAGGAACATGAACGTCAGAACATCAGAATGTGACTTGAAGCTCAGAGTTTGTGTGATTCAGGAGATTTAATTAAACATATTTGTCTTTTTTGCCTAAAAACATGACGGTCAGTCTGGACATGTTTGTAGTGAAGAACACCACCTGATGACATCACCAGGTGTAACAGAGCGTTCTGTGCAGAGAAACACTGCAACAAACACGACTCCAGATGTTTGTGAGGACACATCAGAGAGGGTTAAAGCTGCGTAATTTGGGACCTTTAATGTTCCTGACGTCTGGATTCTGTTGGACTTTGATAAACCCGACGGACCAATGAGAGCGCGGCGGCGCCCGCCTCACGACTCTTGATACGATCACGACAACATTTGGAGACAGGAAGCTTTGAAGAACAAAGAGACGAGAAGATACCTGCTAATGAGTCCAGACCAGGACCAGGACCAGACCAGGACCAGGACCAGGACTGAGACCAGGACTGAGGAGGAGCAGAGTTGGCATGCTGCCCTCTGGTGGATAAATGCTGGTCTCACATGTCTCATTTCTCAAACTGGTGAAGTTCTGGTGAGGTTCTGGTGAATGTTCTGGTGAGGTTCTGGTGAATGTTCTGGTGAGGTTCTGGTGAGGTTCTGGTGCAGAATTCTACATTTGGTGAAAATAAAAACCAAACTCACATTTAAGTTTATGTATTTTTATTATTTTTATTATTTAACACAAAACATTTAAATTGTGTGGAAATAAAACACATTAAAAACCAAAACTTGAACTCAATAAAAAAGTGACTCAGTTAGGAAGCTTTGACCGTCCTGACCGTTGTGTTCCTCCTATGGACTAAAAAAGGAAGAAAACAGATCAGGTTCAACCCAGATCCTGGTCTGGACCAGGACTAAACCAGGACTAACCCAGGACTAACCCAGGACTAAACCAGGACGAAACCAGGTCTACACAAGATCTAAACCAGGTCTAAACCAGGACTAAACCAAGTCTAAACCAGGTCTAAACCAGGTCTAAAGCAGGACTAAACCAGGTCTAAACCAGGTCTAAGCCAGGACTAAACCAGGACGAAACCAGGTCTAAGCCATGTCTAAACCAGGAATAAACCAGGTCTAAACCAGGTCTAAAGCAGGACTAAACCAGGTCTAAACCAGGTCTAAAGCAGGACTAAACCAGGTCTAAACCAGGTCTAATCCAGGTCTAAACCAGGTCTAAAGCAGGACTAAACCAGGTCTAAACCAGGTCTAAGCCAGGACTAAACCAGGACGAAACCAGGTCTAAGCCATGTCTAAACCAGGAATAAACCAGGTCTAAACCAGGTCTAAAGCAGGACTAAACCAGGTCTAAATCAGGAATAAACCAGGTCTAAACCAGGTCTAAAGCAGGACTAAACCAGGTCTAAACCAGGACTAAACCAGGACTAAACCAGGTCTACACCAGGTCTAAACCAGGAGCTCTGACAGACGCTCACCTGTAATTTTCAGGAGGTTCCTTCACAGTTGAGGAGAGGCTGACTGAGAGGACAAATGGCAAATAATTAAACTGAAACTGAAGTAAAAAGTACACTTGACATACACTACTGTGTATATTTCACTGTACTATACTACTTACTATTTACTTTTTAACACGTTTAGAATAATTTTAGAATCCGCTTTTATACAAAATTTAATAATAAAGTGGTGTAAACCAGGCCTAAATCAGGTCTAAACCAGGTCTAAAGCAGGTCTAAACCAGGTCTAAAGCAGGTCTAAAGCAGGACTAAACCAGGTCTAAACTAGGACTAAACCAGGTCTAAATAAGGACTAAACCAGGTCTAAACTAGGACTAAACGTGACTAAACCAGGTCTAAACCAGGACTAAACCAGGTCTAAACCAGGTCTAAACCAGGTCTAAACCAGGACTAAAACAGGACTAAACCAGGTCTAAACCAGGACTAAACCAGGTTTAAACTAGGTCTAAACCAGGACAAAACCAGGACAAAACCAGGTCTAAAGCAGGTCTACACCAGGTCTAAACCAGGTCAAAACCAGGACTAAACCAGGTCAAAACCAGGACTAAACCAGGTCTAAACTAGGTCTAAACGAGGACTGAACCAGGACTAAACCAAGTCTAAACCAGGTCAAAACCAGGACTAAACCAGGTCTAAACCAGGACTAAACCAGGTCTACACCAGGTCTAAACCAGGTAAAAACCAGGACTAGCCCAGGTCAAAACCATGACTAAACTAGGACTAAACCAGGACTAAACAGGTCTAAACCAGGACTAAACAGGGACTAAACCAGGTCTAAACCAGGACTAAACCAGGTCTAAACCAGGACTAAACCAAGACTAAACCAGGTATAAACCATGTCTAAACCAGGACTAAACCAAGTCTAAACTAGGTCTAAACCAGGTCTAAACCAGGTCTAAACCAGGACTAAACCAGGTCTAAAGCAGGTCTAAACCAGGTCTACACCAGGTCTAAACCAGGACTAAACCAGGTCAAAACCAGGACTAAACCAGGTCTAAACTAGGTCTAAACGAGGACTGAACCAGGACTAAACCAAGTCTAAACCAGGTCAAAACCAGGACTAAACCAGGTCTAAACCAGGACTAAACCAGGTCTACACCAGGTCTAAACCAGGTAAAAACCAGAACTAGCCCAGGTCAAAACCATGACTAAACTAGGACTAAACCAGGACTAAACAGGTCTAAACCAGGACTAAACAGGGACTAAACCAGGTCTAAACCAGGACTAAACCAGGTCTAAACCAGGACTAAACCAAGACTAAACCAGGTATAAACCATGTCTAAACCAGGACTAAACCAAGTCTAAACTAGGTCTAAACCAGGTCTAAACCAGGTCTAAACCAGGACTAAACCAGGTCTAAAGCAGGTCTAAACCAGGTCTACACCAGGTCTAAACCAGGACTAAACCAGGTCAAAACCAGGACTAAACCAGGTCTAAACTAGGTCTAAACGAGGACTGAACCAGGTCTAAACCAGGACTAAACCAGGTCTAAACCAGGTCTAAACCAGGACTAAACCAGGTCTAAACCAGGACTAAACCAGAACTAAACCGGGACTAAACCAGGTATAAACCATGTCTAAACCAGGACTAAACCAAGTCTAAACTAGGTCTAAACCAGGTCTAAACCAGGTCTAAACCAGGACTAAACCAGGTCTAAAGCAGGTCTAAACCAGGTCTACACCAGGTCTAAACCAGGACTAAACCAGGTTTAAACCAGGACGAGAGCAGGACTAAATCAGGAGCGAGAGTCGGTGGAGACCAGTCATGCACATGAACACTTCCTGTGTGTTCGCTCTGATAAAAACATTTTTGAATCACCTGCATAATCGTCAGAGTCACTTAGAATCAGTTGCTCCATATTCAAGTCCAAACTGCTTTCCCAAGAATTGTCCGAAGAATTGTCCCAAGAATTGTTCGACAGATTTTCGGACGAACCGTCGGACGAATCGGTCTGGATCTCTGGGACCCTTGGATTCCTCCACAGGGGGACTGAGGAGAGGACAAATGGCAAATAATTAAACTGAAACTGAAGTAAAAAGTACACTTGACATACACTACTGTGTATATTTCACTGTACTATACTACTTACTATTTACTTTTTAACACGTTTAGAATAATTTTAGAATCCGCTTTTATACAAAATTTAATAATAAAGTGGTGTAAACCAGGCCTAAATCAGGTCTAAACCAGGTCTAAAGCAGGTCTAAAGCAGGACTAAACCAGGTCTAAACTAGGACTAAACCAGGTCTAAATAAGGACTAACCGGGACTAAACCAGGTCTAAACCAGGTCTGAACCAGGACTAAACCAGGTCTAAACTAGGACTAAACCAGGTCTAAATAAGGACTAAACCAGGTCTAAACTAGGACTAAACCAGGTCTAAATAAGGACTAAACCAGGTCTAAACTAGGACTAAACGTGACTAAACCAGGTCTAAACCAGGACTAAACCAGGTCTAAACCAGGTCTAAACCAGGTCTAAACCAGGACTAAAACAGGACTAAACCAGGTCTAAACCATGTCTAAACCAGGACTAAACCAGGTCTAAACCAGGACTAAACCAGGTCTAAACCAGGACTAAACCAAGACTAAACCAGGTATAAACCATGTCTAAACCAGGACTAAACCAAGTCTAAACTAGGTCTAAACCAGGTCTAAACCAGGTCTAAACCAGGACTAAACCAGGTCTAAACCAGGTCTAAACCAGGACTAAACCAAATCTAAACCAGGACTAAACCAGAACTAAACCGGGACTAAACCAGGTATAAACCATGTCTAAACCAGGACTAAACCAAGTCTAAACTAGGTCTAAACCAGGTCTAAACCAGGTCTAAACCAGGACTAAACCAGGTCTAAAGCAGGTCTAAACCAGGTCTACACCAGGTCTAAACCAGGACTAAACCAGGTTTAAACCAGGACGAGAGCAGGACTAAATCAGGAGCGAGAGTCGGTGGAGACCAGTCATGCACATGAACACTTCCTGTGTGTTCGCTCTGATAAAAACATTTTTGAATCACCTGCATAATCGTCAGAGTCACTTAGAATCAGTTGCTCCATATTCAAGTCCAAACTGCTTTCCGAAGAATTGTCCGAAGAATTGTCCCAAGAATTGTTCGACAGATTTTCGGACGAACCGTCGGACGAATCGGTCTGGATCTCTGGGACCCTTGGATTCCTCCAGACGTGAAAGAACCTGAACTGAGGGCACCCCATTTGCAACACAAGACCTGGGTTAGACCTGGTTTAGTCCTAGTTTAGACCTGGTATAGACCAGGTCAAAACCAGGACTAAACCAGGTCTAAACAAGGACTAAACCAGGCCTAAACCAGGACTAAACCAAGTCTAAACCAGGTCTAAACTGGGACTAAACCATGTCTAAATCGGAACTAAACCAAGTCTAAACGAAGACTAAACCAAGTCTAAACCAGGACTAAACCAGTGCTAAACCAGGTCTAAACCATGTCTAAACCAGGACTAAACCAAGTTTAAACCAGGACTAAACCAGGTCTAAACCAGGACTAATCCAGGACTAAACCAAGTTTAAACCAGGTCTAAACCAAATCTAAACCAGGACTAAACCAGGTTTAAACCAGAATTAAACCGGGACTAAACTAGGTTTGAATCAGGACTAAACCAGGTCTAAATCAGGACTAAACCAGGCCTAAAATAGGACTAAACCAAGTATAAATAAGGACTAAACCAGGTCTAAACTAGGACTAAACCAGGTCTAAATCAGGACTAAACCAGGTCTAAATCAGGTGGAAACTGGGACTAAACCAGGTCTAAATGAGGACTAAACCAAGTCTAAACGAGGACTAAACAAAGTCTAAACCAGGACTAAACCGGGACTAAACCAGGTCTAAACCGGGACTAAACCAGGTCTAAACGAAGACTAAACCAAGTCTAAACCAGGACTAAACCAGGGCTAAACCATGTCTAAACCAGGACTAAACCAAGTCTAAACGAAGACTAAACCAAGTCTAAACCAGGACTAAACCAGGGCTAAACCAGGTCTAAACCAGGACTAAACCATGTCTAAACCAGGACTAAACCAAGTCTAAACCAGGACTAAACCAGGTCTAAACCAGGACTAATCCAGGACTAAACCAAGTTTAAACCAGGTCTAAACCAAGTCTAAACCAGGACTAAACCAGAACTAAACCGGGACTAAACCAGGTTTAAACCAGAATTAAACCGGGACTAAACTAGGTTTAAATCAGGACTAAACCAGGTTTAAATCAGGACTAAACCAGGTCTAAAATAGGACTAAACCAAGTCTAAATAAGGACTAAACCAGGTCTAAACTAGGACTAAACCAGGTCTAAATCAGGTGGAAACTGGGACTAAACCAGGTCTAAATGAGGACTAAACCAAGTCTAAACGAGGACTAAACAAAGTCTAAACCAGGACTAAACCGGGACTAAACCAGGTCTAAACCGGGACTAAACCAGGTCTAAACGAAGACTAAACCAAGTCTAAACCAGGACTAAACCAGGGCTAAACCATGTCTAAACCAAGTCTAAACGAAGACTAAACCAAGTCTAAACCAGGACTAAACCAGGGCTAAACCAGGTCTAAACCAGGACTAAACCATGTCTAAACCAGGACTAAACCAAGTCTAAACCAGGACTAAACCAGGTCTAAACCAGGACTAATCCAGGACTAAACCAAGTTTAAACCAGGTCTAAACCAAGTCTAAACCAGGACTAAACCAGAACTAAACCGGGACTAAACCAGGTTTAAACCAGAATTAAACCGGGACTAAACTAGGTTTAAATCAGGACTAAACCAGGTTTAAATCAGGACTAAACCAGGTCTAAAATAGGACTAAACCAAGTCTAAATAAGGACTAAACCAGGTCTAAACTAGGACTAAACCAGGTCTAAATCAGGTGGAAACTGGGACTAAACCAGGTCTAAATGAGGACTAAACCAAGTCTAAACGAGGACTAAACAAAGTCTAAACCAGGACTAAACCGGGACTAAACCAGGTCTAAACCGGGACTAAACCAGGTCTAAACGAAGACTAAACCAAGTCTAAACCAGGACTAAACCAGGGCTAAACCATGTCTAAACCAGGACTAAACCAAGTCTAAACGAAGACTAAACCAAGTCTAAACCAGGGCTAAACCAGGTCTAAACCAGGACTAAACCATGTCTAAACCAGGACTAAACCAAGTCTAAACCAGGACTAAACCAAGTCTAAACCAGGACTAATCCAGGACTAAACCAAGTTTAAACCAGGTCTAAACCAAGTCTAAACCAGGACTAAACCAGAACTAAACCGGGACTAAACCAGGTTTAAACCAGAATTAAACCGGGACTAAACTAGGTTTAAATCAGGACTAAACCAGGCCTAAAATAGGACTAAACCAAGTCTAAATAAGGACTAATCCAGGTCTAAACTAGGACTAAACCAGGTCTAAATCAGGACTAAACCAGGTCTAAATCAGGTGGAAACTGGGACTAAACCAGGTCTAAACGAGGACTAAACCAAGTCTAAACGAGGACTAAACAAAGCCTAAACCAGGACTAAACTGGGACTAAACCAGGTCTAAACCAGGACTAAGCCAGGTCTAAACCAGGTCTAAACCAGGACTAAACCATGTCTAAACCAGGTCTAAACCAGGACTAAACCAGGTCTAAACCGGGACTAAACCAGGTCTAAACCAGGTGTAAACCAGGACTAAACCAAATCTAAACCAGGACTAAACCAGAACTAAACCGGGACTAATCCAGGTTTAAACCAGAACTAAACCGGGACTAAACTAGGTTTAAATCAGGACTAAACCGGGACTAAACCAGGTTTAAACCAGGTTTAAACCAGGACGAGAGCAGGACTAAATCAGGAGCCAGAGTTGGTGGAGCCAAGTCATGCACATGAACACTTCCTGTGTGTTCGCTCTGATAAAAACATTTTTGAATCACCTCGTACAGCCATTCCATATCCACCGGCCATATTGGATCCTTCCAGAATATGGCGGAGCTGAACTGAGGGCACTCCATCTGCAACACAAGACCTGGGTTAGACCTGGTTTAGTCCTAGTTTAGACCTGGTATAGACCAGGTCAAAACCAGGACTAAACCAAGTCTAAACCAGGTCTAAACTGGGACTAAAGCAGGTCTAAATCGGAAATAAACCAAGTCTAAACGAAGACTAAACCAAGTCTAAACCAGGACTAAACCAGGGCTAAACCAGGTCTAATCCAGGACTAAACCAAGTTTAAACCAAGTCTAAACCAGGACTAAACCGGGACTAAACCAGGTTTAAACCAGAACTAAACTGGGACTAAACTAGGTTTAAATCAGGACTAAACCAGGTCTAAACCTTAGACCTGGTTTAGTCCTGGTTTAGACCTTTCATTCATTCATTCATTCATTTTCTTCCGCTTTTCCATTTTCTGGGTCGCGGGGGCAGCAGTCCAAGCAGTGTTCTGCTGCCCAGAACACAATGCACCAGCCCCCATGAATCCTTCCGCGGGTGGTGGGTCCACAGGAGGACGGCTCACGTCACAACAGGCCTTGATGTATCTTCTGCCATGGGGGCTACCAGTGTCCACAGACACTGGGGGCGGGGTGGGGTTAAGTGTCTTGCCCAAGGACACAACGGCAGCGCTCATCTGTGGGAGCTGGGATCATATACGGTCAACCCGTCAAGAGTGGGATTCGAACCGCCAAACCCCTGGATCACAAGGCATATACTCTACCAACTGAGCTACTGCCGCCCCGATTTAAACCTAGTTTAGACTAAACCAGGTCTAAATAAGGACTAAACAAGGTCTAAACTAGGACTAAACCAGGACTAATAGGCACGTGCAAGGTGTTGTGAGCCTGTTTTTCTTCAAATAAGAGAAATTCAAAAAGTTCATACATATTTATTTAAATAAAGTTCTATTATGTTTACTACATGAAATAAATGGTCTTTGCGTCTTTAATGAAAATATCCACATTCAGCCAAGTATTAGTCTGTGTGAACTATGCTGCCAGATTGTAAATGAATGCTTCTTGCGATTTAAACAAATTTGCTCAGTGCCCAGGTGATATTAAAATTAATACTTCAAGTCGGCCATTTTTGGAATATACACAGGAAATATTAGAAAATGTCAGATGCAAAGACAGGCCTAGGCCTAATACTAGATATTGGCCTGTGACATTCAGTGAAGGGTATAAGGTTAGGTTTGTGGAGAAGTCCTGAATGAAAAGCAGTATCTGACCCACATATTGACAGTTATGCTTCCCCTGCTTATCTGTGACTGATGAAAGTGACAGGAAAACAGTACTGCAATATGTTCATGTCCAAAATACTGCATTGTGCAGTATTCCCAAGTACAGTGGTAACGCGATTGCACTTGCACTCGCTCTGTGTTGGAAATACTTTTGCAAGGGGACATGTAAAATATTTGATAAATAAAACAATGTACTGCACAACCCATCATTTTACTGCGATGTTCGTTAGCGCAACATTTTACCGCGACGTTCAGTAGCGGGCTTAGCGTTAAAAGCAAAGTTCTTGCTTTTCAATTCGAAGCAATGCTAACGCAATGTACAACTCTTATTTTGACATATATGTTAGACCGGATGTTGACAGTCCCGCGTGGAAACGGAAAGTGTTCCCATTTAGGGACGGGGGTGTTCCTGTTTAGGGGGAAGAAACGCCCATTTATGTTCATTTATGTTTAGGGTGACCACCGGCATGAAACAGGAAAGGAGGACACTTGTGTCCAAAAAGGAGGACAAAGGCCCTAAAGTGAGGACACCTTGTTTTTTTTGTTTTTTTTTCCCTCGGGGAAAACAAAGAATGTGCGCCGAGAATGTGCACTGCTCGCACATTCTCAGCGCACAAGAAAACCTATGCAGCGCACTGTAAATCAGGGAGGAAAGAGCTTTTAGCGAATCTCCGCTTTTTATTCAGCCCCGGGGTCATTTTTTTTTATATCTGCAAATTTCGGATGTCGCGCACAGGAATTCCAAGTATTACTAGTCGCAAAAGAATAATATTTTGTCTTTAGGGAACAAGGAGCAGACCACCCGGCTCATTGAGCTGAGGCGGGACCTGTTCCATTTCGCAGATGGCCATGCGGTCCCCGGACTGCACTCAGGGCTCAGCAAGTATGCACCGCCTCGACTGCAGACTGAGACCACACTCCGAACCGTGCACTTTCTGAATTGGGAAACGGCGAACATCGCAGAGTAGCAAGTGTAAATAATGGGTGGGGATTTATGACGATTTATGCAACGAAAGGAGGACAAAACGTAAAAAAGAAGGACACGTGACAGACGGCCAGACAGACAGCTCTAAAACCGGACTGTCCGGACGAATGGTCACCCTATTTATGTTCTGCAGACCGACAATATTGGGGGCTAACAACGCTAGTTAGCCTAACAGTTAGCAGTTAGCATTTCCATTCACTTGCATTACGGGCCGACTTGGAAAATTTAGCTGACGCCAGTGCGGCTGACGGCATTTTGACATTAATTATAAATACACGTTAACCAAAAACATGATCTTCAACTCTACACCCCCGTTTAGCTCGTATCCCAGTGAAAAAAAAATCAATCGTGTTAGCCAAACACTTAAGTAAATAGTGTAATTCACTTGCTATGATGGTGTTAGTCACTGTTGTTTCCAGAAGAAAACCCCATTTCATAATGCCTGCCTGGAACTAACAGATGGACACTTTCAGGTTGAAATTATAACACAGTTCCCTGTTTGTAATGGATCAGTTGCATTTGGACACACAGCCTGTATTGCTCTGAATGTAGGATAGACAAATGATAGACAAATCAAAAACATCTGGTTTGGATTTCCACAATAAAAGCCCCTTTTAAAATGCCACTCTGGAACTAACAGATAGGCACTGTCAGGTTGAAATTATAACACAATTCCCTGTTTGCAATGGATCAGTTGCATTTGGACACAGCCTGTATTGCTCTGAATGTAGGATAGACAAATCAAAAACATCTGATTTGGAATTTCAGAATAAAAGACCATTTCATAAGGGCAGTCTGGATCTGTCACATAAGCATTTTTAGGTTGGAATTGTAACACAATTCCTTGTTTACAATGGATAATTTTCGTTTGGACACTGCCTGTATTGCTCTGAATGTAGGATAGACAAATGATAGACAAATCAAAAACATCTGGTTTGGATTTCCACAATAAAAGCCCCTTTTAAAATGCCTTCCTTCCAACTGTGATTTTTGTACATTTGGATTGCTCTAACAATTACATTCCTTATTTGCATGCAATCATCTCTCTATAAATACCCTGTGTGTGTGCTGTGTGTCCAAATGAAAATTATCCATTGTAAACAAGGAATTGTGCTATAATTTCAACCTGAAAATGCTTATGTGACAGATCCAGACTGCCCTTATGAAATGGTCTTTTATTCTGAAATTCCAAATCAGATGTTTTTGATTTGTCTAATCTACATTCAGAGCAATACAGGCTGTCTGTCCAAATGCAACTGATCCATTACAAACAGGGAATTGTGTTATAATTTCAAACTAAAAGTGTCCATCTGTTATTTCCAGAGTGGCATTTTAAAAGGGGCTTTTATTGTGGAAATCCAAATCAGATGTTTTTGATTAATGTTATGTTATTTCATGACACACAACTGAAGACACACTAAATGAGCACAATCTTTTTATTGACTTTAACTTGTCGCGGTCCTTTATTTGCTCCAAATAGGCGTATTATATCAAGGATACTGCTGTTACTTTGTACGGTGCACCGTTTCATAAGCTGCAGTGAGGGTGTTCAAAACAAGCGCTCCCACAGCTCTAGCGGAGACTTCTGGTTTACGAGAGGCGGCGGGCTTGATCGCAGTACAATTGAGCGCACTTCCGTGCCCGTCCCAACACTTAGTCCTGGTTAAAACCTGAGGGGTATTCCACGAACATCGCTAAACTTAGCCGCGACTAAGTGCTAAGTTCTCGCCTGGCTGAGACACAACTTAGACAAAAGCTTGAACCCGTTCCACTAACGCATTTCAGCTGCGCCTAATCAGAGCTAAGCTCAGTCTGGCCTAATCAGGCCGGGCCTCCGCGCGTGCACAGGGTAAATAAGAAGCCCTGAACAAGTGACTGTCGAAAACGCAATCATGTCGAAGATTCGGGCCGATTATTTCAGCGCATCAGAACAGAAGTTGCTTTTGGAACTCTACAACACATTTGCAATAACCAAGGCCAGAGACATGGCGTGGCAGAAGATCGCCGAGCACTTACTGTATATATGCGAGTTAAGTCCCATAACAGTGCTGGAGATTGAGTTTTTTAAGTCTGTTTTTCACCATTGATGTCAATGCTGATTTGTGGCGCAGGGGAAAAGTTACCGTCTGGGGTGCGGGAGATTGAGAGTTCGATTCTCATGGTAGGCAGTTGATGGCATAATTATTATATATTTGTATAGCAGTCTTGTCAGTTGTAATTTATTTTTACTGTGTAAAAGTATTTGCTCCAACTAATGCGTTAAACTGTGTTATCTTGTCTTTGAGCAGGAATAATGTGAAGAGGACTGTTTTGCTGGTAAAGACAAAGCATAAAAACATTTTGCAGAGTGGTAAGTAGGCTAATATTAATATTATTATTCAGTGAAATTAGTAATACTGTTGAAATGGTACCTTAAAGGGATATGCCACCCCCAGGTCAAATTTGGGCATCTCCCCACAGTCCAGAGACTAAAATAAGTGGTGGAAAGCGTTTTCCTGCTCACCCAGCCATTGTCCGAGTCTGTCAGCACTGACCGCCGCGGTATCTGGTGCTCCTCCGCCTTAGACTGGAGTCTAACGTAGCCAGAGAAAGATTTCGGCCAAAAGGAATTAATTTGCTCGATGCGTTTCCCAATTACTTTGTGTGTAGTGCGCATTCATATCGAGTGCAAATAAATGTGCAAATCAACACGGAGAGCTTGCCTTGGTCATTTTGGGTGGGAACTATTTTCCAGTGCGTAAGAATACAGCCGTATCACGCACCACGTTGTGCAACAGGGGAACTCCCTTCCCGGTGCGTAACAGGGATTCCCCTGGCAGCGTGCTGCGTGATACGGCTGTATTCTTATCCAACTCCAGTCTAAGGCGGAGGAGCACCAGATACCGCGGCGGTCAGTGGCGACAGACTCGGACAATGGCTGGGTGAGCAGGAAAACGCTTTCCACCACTTATTTTAGTCTCTGGACTGTGGGGAGATGCCCAAATTTGACCTGGGGGTGGCATATCCCTTTAATTTAATTTAAAATGAACAGTAGCTACCAAGCCACAGGAGGTGGGAGCCCCCCTCAAAACCTTTCACCTGCAGAGGAGCTGGCACTGGCCCTAAACCGGGGTCACCCACTGGTGGAGGTAATTGAAGGAGGGACCCCATCAAAGATCCTTCCTGCGAGTTCTTGTGAAGAGTATATTCAAGGTATTCTCTAGACTAATGCTTGCCTCAGCTGTGATCCAAGCATTTGTATATTTTAATAGTATGTTTGTGTTCTAGTTACTGAAGATGGCGTACACTTGGACCCTCCTCAGCAGTCCTCCAGCAGTGCCTTGCCTGACCCTCAGCAGTCCTCCAGCAGTGCCTTGCCTGACCCTCAGCAGTCCTCCAGCAGTGCCTTGCCTGACACTCAGCAGTCCTCCAACAGTGCCTTGCCTGACCCTCAGCAGTCCTCCAGCAGTGCCTTGCCTGACCCTCAGCAGTCCTCCAGCAGTGCCTTGCCTGACCCTCAGCAGTCCTCCAGCAGTGGCCTCACACCAGAATGTCATACCTAATGTCTTTTATTGTTTTATGCCTATTGATGAAAATTGATAAATAGGATTTCATTAAAGAGGCTTGCACAGCATCTCTTAAGCAAATTTGTTGAATCATTGAAATGTTGCATCATGGAGTGTGCCTGTTATTTGGCTACATTTTGTTTTAAAAGTAAAGGTTTACCTGTAACTGTATTCTTTGATAGAGATGTCACATAAAATATAAAGTGTCAATGTCGTCAAGTGAGAGTGATGTTAGAAAGTTTAGCTAAACGGCCCTAAACCGTTTCCCATTCATTTTCAATGGTAGTGCTAAACCACTACGGATGCAATATATTTTTGGCCTCTACGTATTTTGGCGCTGTTCCTCATGCTCGACTGCATCTGGAGACGCTACTCTCTGCTAAGAGGATTTACACTCGGTGTTCTTCTTTGATTCAAGGTAAGATTTCAATTGGGAATTGCAAACCACGGGAACACAAAGTAATGTCATCGTGTCTTCTTAAGCGTTTTTCCGTTTATATTGACTTTGCAGTTCGTTGCTAATCTTGCAATTCAGTGTTACAAAGTCAACAGGTTTCGACAGAACACCGGCTTTTCGCTCTGAGATGTGTGTGTGTGCGTGCGTGCGCTTTATTAATCCCAAGCTGTGCAACTGAAGTGTAGTAGCAGCATGACATACAGGGACAAACGGACAATAACACAGAGAAGGAAAAAGAGCACAACCTACACATAGTAAGCAATATGAAATGCAATGAAAATGTATAAAGTATATATTAAAACTGCCACCATTATGCCGTCACTGCTATTTTTAACAGCCAATGTTATTTTAATTAAATATTATATATTTAAATCAGAATTTCATTTTTGTTTTCATCTTTGTGACTTCAGGAATTGCTGTGCACCATTTAGGATACCTGACACCATCCACGGTGAGCATCTGCACTGGGATGCCTGGAAAACCACCCCTGCTATGGTCACTTGGGCCACCTCTGGACAACTGGAGAACTCCTGTGCCTCTCGCACGCATTACAATCCAGCAATTGGTGTCAAGCTGGATTTGTTCCACTGCATGAGGCGATTTTCACAGGAGTGCACCTCAGAGCATCACCCTCTGTATGCCACTTTCTGCCAGATGCTCTCTGCTGCCTTCATGGTTGTGGACCAGGAGGACTTGAAAAAGCTCCAGGATGCCTACGTGCTCTGTGGGATCCATCCACCAAATCCCACCAAAACACACATAAGCGAGCACTGCAGCACCAAGGCTCCACAAGCAACAGAGCTTCTTGACAGAGTAGAGAAGGTGTTGAAACACTTTCACTTGGCCACAGACAATGTCCCACTTTTTAAACCATCCATGTTGAAGATGTGGCGCATACAGAGGGTGCACAGCTTGGAGATGGCACCATGTACAGCTACGGTGGAACTCTCCAGCTCTACCACATGCCTGTACTCCAGAGTATGGTGAGGGGCATTGTGGAACAGCAGCAGCATCACCAGCAGCAACAGCAGCAGCACCCCGAGCAGAAGAAAAAGCATACTGTCTTGCCTGTGGACAGCCCAAGTCTCGTTATGAGACTGATGGATCTACTGTCCACTTCTTTTATCAACAGGGCCCTGTGCGCTACTTCTACTGCTCAAAGAGGGTGCATGAGACTAACGCTGCTGAGGGGCTCTCTGACCCATTAATGTCCTTTGAAGACTTTGCAAAGACAGAATTCTTTCAGAGGGAGCTTGATGCCACAAAGACACGTGTGGCAGAAAAGGTGGAGAAGAGGAAAAGGCCAGCACCTCAGCAACAGCCAGTGGGGTGACTCTGTCGATTTTGCCGGCTAGAACTTAAACAGGGGCCGAATAGCCCTAATGTCCACACAGCCTTCCCTGGGGTGGCGGGGAAATACATTTACTGCCCGTCTAAAAGTGTTCTCCATGTACAGAGACAAGGGCATGGCAAAGGAGATGAACTGGAAAGAGTTTCAGCAGTCTCCTTTTTATGAGGCTGAACGAAAAAGATGGGTGGAGGAAAGAAAATGATAAATGTAAATATGTATGTATGTATGATTAATGTATATAGTGTATATAGATGTGTGTGCACATGATGATGTGTTTGTTATTAATGTTTGTCTTTGCATGTTTATTAATTGAAGTCCAGTCAAGTGGATTTCATTGTATAGCACACAGTAAACATACACACAGTAAACATACACACAGTAAACATACACACAGTAAACATACACATGGTAATGGTATGTTTAAAATACTCTGTACATTGATTGCCTGTTTGCCCTTTTATATATTTTAAAATATATTTGTATATATTTCTTTTTATTACTACTACTGTCTTTATACTTTTTATAGGTTTTATACATTTCATTCTCTTTTTCCTCTTTTTGTTGTTATTGTTATTTATCTATACTTTCTGTCTGATTTTATTGAAGAACATAAAAAATACAATCTTTGTTTGGAAATTTACATACTGCCTTTTCTCTGGTTATTATATGGTCATCAATTCAATTCAATTCTGTCCAATTTCCAACTTCATTATATTACTATAACAGTACACATTTAGTGCTGGGGGAAAAGTTCATTATACTGTAAATCTTCACAGATGATACTGATCATTCAAAACGTTAAAAACATCAATGTCTTATTTTACAATGCAAACTACATTGTCACAACAGTTCACCATTACAGTTGCAATAAAACTGTAAAGACTGACTATTTCCAATCTCTAACTCTTATATTTTCCACGTTTTTGTAGTGCTCCTGACGGGATTCGAACCCGCGCAGTTGCAGGGAAATTCAGACATAACACGATATGCAAAACCAAAGGGAGAGCTTCAATTTGATTGGCTGGCACGCCGTTACACCTATTCGCGGCTGGCCCCCGCGGGACTAACTGATATAAGTTATGTGATGATGCGTGAAAAGTCCCTCAGTCGTCCAGGTAGAATCCATGATCAAAGGAGAAGTTCAATTTGTCAACTGGACAAAGGTTGTTTGGTTGAAAACGTTTCGCCGCTCATCCGAGAGGCTTCGTCAGCTCTGGCCCTCATGCTGGTTCGACCCTGTTTATATCTAGCTGCAAGGGAGGAGCTAGCTACCCTGAACAAAGCTCTGACCTATCCCCGCTACTCTCTTTTGTTTTACGAATTCCTCTGGCGTCTTGTATTAGCATATCTATCAGCCCTAGGCTGCGCTCACTACACTGCAACAGCTCTGAAACCATCAACTAATCTGTCTCTTTGTATTTCAAAATTCTCTGGCGTCCAATTCCCTATTCAAGACAACGACCCTCTCCACCCCTCTGCAATGGCTTGTCTGTCCTAATGATTCTTTGTTTGAGAATCGAATTATAGATGGGAGACAAGTTGTGTCTAACTCCCCCATTATGGGGGGGTTAGAC
Organism: Paratrypauchen microcephalus; assembly: GCA_036785185.1. NCBI lineage: Eukaryota > Metazoa > Chordata > Actinopteri > Gobiiformes > Gobiidae > Paratrypauchen > Paratrypauchen microcephalus. The sequence goes on from JAVJIX010000042.1 coordinate 3,663,461, forward strand.
ACAACCTGTTGCAGTTGCAGTGTAGTGAGCGCAGCCTAGGGCTGATAGATATGCTAATACAAGACGCCAGAGGAATTCGTAAAACAAAAGAGAGTAGCGGGGATAGGTCAGAGCTTTGTTCAGGATAGCTAGCTCCTCCCTTGCAGCTAGATATAAACAGGGTCGAACCAGCATGAGGGCCAGAGCTGACGAAGCCTCTCGGATGAGCGGCGAAACGTTTTCAACCAAACAAACTTTGCGCCTGTAGACCGGGGTTCTTCTCTGTAAGCCGACCAATGGTAGCACGGCATTTCTGATGACATCATTACTGTCTCCTGCAATGAGATCGCGCCTTGCAAGACACTGCGCATGTCCACCAGAAGAGCCAGTGAGGTGAGTTGTCGGTACCCGATGTGGGCGGAAGTACCTGATGTGGGCTCTGTGTTCGCACATGTGCAGTTTGTGTATTGTTGTACGGGTTTCACGACAGTGCCCGATTCGTTCCTTGCAGTTGGTTTACGGCTCTGTCTGCAGATTACCTCAGGGTGGTTGTCTCGTGTGATTTATCTATCTTTTTTTATCTATCTTTTTGTATCTTTATCTATCTTTTTTTATACATTTTATTATTATTATTATTATTATTATTATTTTAACACCTTAACATTTAACACCTTAGCATTTGCATTTTGTTAATTTTATTTTTATTCCTCATGATGTAACATGTCTTCTGTAATGGACGTCGGGGACATTTTGGTGTTAAATCCACGTGAAGTTAACAACCTAACAAAAACATTTTTTTAAGGTTCTACAGTTGCCTCGAAAAGTTCTTAGACTCACTTTTGATTTCTTATTTATTTATTTTTTATATATTATGTATTTTTTAATACATAATATAATACATTGATTTATTTATTTGAGTATTTATTTACATACTTATTTTTATTTTTGATGTATAATTTATTTATTTATTTATTTTATTTTTTTTCATCTTTATCTATCTATCTATCTATCTATCTATCATGGCGAAAATTGCCTTCGTTGTCAAAATACGTGTCTGTCGTAAATAAAATAAATAATTTAAAAAAAAGCCCGAATCGGGCAGATAAACCCTCCTTCTTCCTGATACGTCATTATACGTCATTGTGCGCATGTGCAGAACACACAGAGCCCACATCGGGTACTTCCGCCCACATCGGGCACCCACATGAGTCTTAAGATTTGCTATCGCTGTCGGTATTAAAAATTTAACGGCGAATTTTAAGCAGACGAGACGAATTTCTCAATCGGGTAAGACTCGTGTCACTCATTACTGTTGGTTTAGCATTGGAAACTTATTCTGTCACACGGCGATAAACTTGTGTGCTAACAGCAGCAGCCGCTAGCTCAAAGAGCCGCTGAGTTATCGTGCGTCGGAGATTGTTATAATACAGCGATTTTAACGTAGGCAACACTAATTGATCTCTCGGGTAAGACTGGTCTCAGTCGGTACTGTTGGTTTAGCATCGTAACTTGTTCTGTTACACGGCGATAAACATGTTGTAGTGTGCTAACAGTGCGCTAACAGCTGCTACGCTAACTGCACAGCTAGCGCAATAAGATATAATATAATACTATGCACAGCTAGCGCAATAAGTAATATAATACTAAGATATAATACACTACTAAGATAAGACGTTGTAGTAGTATTAATAATGTAATATTGCTATTAATAATATTGGAATATTACTACTAGTACTACTATTAATAATATTTGAATATTACTACTGCTACATTAGTTATAATTAATAGTAGTACTACTACTACAACCTGAGAGTCCAGGTACAACCACCTTTACTCCTGTTTTAGTCCTTTATTATTAGGGACCGAGCCCGAAGGGGGACGAAGGTCCCTATTGTTGTTGCTTTGTTTCCGTATTATTATTATTATTCTTGTTCATACACGCTGGGGCAATTTTGAGCATGTTCCCATGCTTCAAAACAAACGAAACTTTGCACGGGCATCACAAAGTGCTGCCAGTACGACCACACAAAGTCTCGTCCCTGGGGGACCTGGGGGTCCCTGGGAGACCCCCCACTGGGGGACCCCCAGTGGGGGGTCTCCTAGACCGTACCTCAGATGGGCATAAATTTTGGTAAGCATAATCTTAAGACGTTGGAGATGTTAAATTGCGAAGGATTTTCAAATAGGCGGTAATATGACGATACGGCGGATCGATAAAGTTAGGTATGGAATTTGAAACACTTCTCCTACACCGTACCTCAGATAGGCTTAAATTTTGGTGAACATAATCTTAAGACGTTGGAGATGTTAAATTGCGAAGGATTTTCAAATAGGCGGTAATATGACGACACGGCGGATCGATAAAATTAGGTATTTATTGAATGGGAGTGATGAGTTATGAATGGGAGGTATTTGTTGCTAGGCAACGCCCTGATCAAAGGTCTTTGATCTTTGTACCTTTGATCTGATATAGCTGCAAGCAGCAATGTGGGGACAAGCATCGAAGGTTCATGTAGGCCTCAGCATGGAGGCCACATGCAGGGTCTGACAGGGTCTAACAGAGTCTGACAGGGTCTGACAGGGTCTGACAGGGTCTAACACAGTCTGACAGGGTCTGACAGGGTCTGTTCTGACAGGGTATCTACAATGTCATGGCCACGCCCAACAGGAAGTGTTGCACTGAGACACCTCAGCATGGAGGCCACATGCAGGGTCTGACAGGGTCTAACAGAGTCTGACAGGGTCTGACAGGGTCTGACAGGCTCTGACAGGGTCTGTTCTGACAGGGTATCTACAATGTCATGGCCACGCCCAACAGGAAGTGAGATAATTGTGCCAGGCACACGAAATTTGGTATGGCTGTGCGTCTCAGTAAGACGAACAAACGCAGGTGCGAGGTCCCGACCAACGCCGCTTGCGGCTTTAATTCCTGATGTAATTGTGGTTTAGGTACTTGTCCTTATGCTCTTGTCCACTCTGTTTACTCGTTTAGCGCATGTTAATGTTGCATTTGTGTGTCATTTTGTGTTTTTAGAATGGAGAATCCAAAATTCAGGAGGGTTCCTAAAGAGGCTGGAGCTGCGGGAGAGTGAGCGTGAGCTCATTGTGGGGCCCTCAGCTACAGCTAAGCAGCTCATTGAGGCTGCAGCTGCCTCAAGGGCCCGTGGGGACACCTCCAGCTTGTCCCGGGCTAAGAAGCCGGAGGAGGTGGAGAAGGAGGCGCGGGCCCACGTCATCTCCGAGGGCGGAGACCCTGGGAACCCCACTCTGGTGCTGAGTCGTCACAGCATCCAGTTTGGCCAGTACCAGGGTCAAACATTCAAATGGCTCTTGGAGAATGACGTGGGCTACGTCGTTCAGCTGGTCGACAAGCACCAGCGGCAGCGGGAGAGGAGCGTGTCCGTCAGCCCACTGATGGCCAACAAGGACGCACTCGTCCAGTACGCCTGCGCTTATAGTGAAGTCCAGGAGCTTCTGGACTTCCACAAAGCGCAGGTGGAGGCCCGGGCTCTTGCCAGTCAGCCCGGGCACGAGGGCGAGGCCCTTGTTGGCTTCGGTGTATACCGCAAGGACACGCTGAAGGACCTGTATGAAGCCAGCGATCCTGAGAGGAAGAGGTAAAAAGAAATTGTGTTTGAATCCTGTGTGGTTTTGTTTATTAATGCACCGTTTGTCCTGCAGCTATGTCAACTGGCTGAGACGGAGTTCACACATGCCTGGGACCACGATGGACGCCGCCAAGAAATACGTTCAGGGGAGGGACAAGGAGCAGCCGGCCAGCGGCAGCAGCACCAGCACCACCAGCACCACCAGCTGTGCCCTCGCCGCCACCACCAGCAGCGACGGGCGGACATCGCTCGGGCCACAGCGAAAGCCGGCTGCTCCTTCTTTCAAGTCCCTCCTGGCGCGGCGTTCCCTCACCCCAGGCGAGCTGCAGGCCAAGATCCGCAAGCTTGTGGACCCTAGTTCATCACGGCCTGCAGCTCCGGGTAGCCTTCCTTTACACCGGATGCTCAGTGCATGAGACTCAATAACCAATGCTGTATTTTTTACCCATAGTGTTGTCCTCCGTCCGAGACCAGCGCCCCTTGCGTCCACCGCCGCCTGCCCCCAGAGAGGTGACGGACGAGGAGCTGGTCGGGGCAGCCAGTGACAGAGACAGGGGTAGATGTCACACACAACAAACACTATTCTATCTGACATTTAAATTTGGATATTGTGTGAATTCGTAATGAATTAACTTTCCTTTTGATTGTATTTGTTTTTGAGTACTTCGTAAAGCGGGTGCTTGAAGGACAAAGGTAGGTTTTGGAGGTAATGTTTATCGTGCCGTGCATGGTTGTAGATGGTAGATGTGACCTCCTCGCTGTGGCTCGGTGGTGCTAATAGAGATTTGACCCAACCTGTCATCATTAACACTTCCCAGGCTTACCGTACTTATAACACATGGTAAAATAAGTCTAACATTATTCGATTCTATTCAAAATTATGGTAACTATATTCCATACATGCATGCCTTGGTGGTTGATTTATTTGCAGGCTCACTGCACTAGCTAAGTTTTTGTGTGTCTGAAGTCAACGTACAGGTCCTTCAACCTCTCCCGCTCCCTGCGATGGCGCCTCCTCCACCTTCTCCGGCTGCTGCGCCCCCCGCCGCCTCCACACCCCCACCCATGGCTGCTCCACCTACGCCTGCAGCTGCCTCCTCCAAACCCTCTGTGGGAAGCCAGGAGCCCCGACCATTGTCCGTGGAGGACATTGCGTCGGGGGAGGTCACCCTGGCACCACCGCCGAGGAAGAGGAAGGAGAAGCACGTGGAGCAGCCAACTCCCACTCCTGCTGTGGCTGAGGTGAGGAAATAGTCACGTGTCATACACAACTATTTGCTCAACGCGCTGTCGCATCAGCTGCATTACACATGTTGGGCGTTTCTTGCACTGTGTGTCTGTTTTTCTTCACAGCCCAAACTACCAGAGAGCTGGCGGACAGCTCTCACGAGGGAACAGCAGGAGTGGGTTGCCGGGGTGCTGTTTAGGGTGGACAGCAGGGGGAGGAGCCGCCTCACTGGCGACCTGGAACTGTGGTGGGCCCCCCCCAAGCCCCGGCAAAATTACACTCAGCCGCCCGCCAGTCCTGAGTCCTTCTTCGCATGCCGGTTGTTCCTCTGGATTCCCCAACGTCTGTGGGGCGTCCGGCTGGCATGCGCCCAGCCCGGTTGCACCAAAAATTTAACCAGGGCTGGGCTGTACAAGACCATCCGGAGGGTGTGTGCCTCTGCACACAGAGGCGTGGATGCGGAAGTCCATCCGGTACCTCAGCGTCATGAGGCCCTTCAAGAAGGCGGGTGCGGTGACTGAGGTTCGGTCGCCTCCTGTCATGCGGCCCCTCCCACTTCCGGAGTGGCTGCTGACAGTGTACGGCCAGGACATCCTCACCCGCCTCCAGGACGTGAAGGGCCGGGTCACCTCCATCTTCGGGAAGATCCTGAAGCTGGATTCCACCAAGAAGGTACGTGAATCGCAACACATTTCAGGCATGACTGACGCATTGCTCCGGCGTTATTACTCCGGTGTTACTGTCTGTTATCGTCAACAGGTGACCTGAAAACTCGCCGGTGCCGCCCGTGGAACCGCAGCATGGGCTACTAACGTCGGTAACGAGCACGGGCAAGTCCTCATGACCGTGCTCACGGCCGCCGAGGGCGCTGGCCTTCAGCCCATGGCTGCCGGGTTGGTGAGGCGGTACCGGGACGCTGGGGTAGAGCCGCCACTGCTGCTGTACGTGGACCGGGACTGTTGCTCACGGCGTGGAGATGGCAAGACAGCTGCTATGTTCTCTCAGTGGGACAAGCTGGTGGTCCGGTTGGACATCTGGCACCTGATGCGGCGCTTTGCAGCAGGTGTCACCACCGAGAGCCACCGGCTGTACCAGCCGTTCCTGCAGCAGCTGTCCTCTGCCATCTTCGAGTGGGACGCCGACGACAGAGCCCGGCTACTTGCAGCCAAAAAGCAGCAGCTGGCGGCACAGGGGAAGACCATCCCCCACGACGACGCGGTCTGGAGGCTCATCGGTCGCAAGGAGATGGCCCTCCATTGCCGTCGCCACACGCGTGGAGCGGTGGAGACGGAGCGCCGGATCGATGACCTCCTGGCCATTTACACCAGCGAGTGGGGACAGGACACAATGGGAATTCCCCTGTTGGACGACCGCATCCACAGCATCTGGGCGGAGCAGAAACGCCACCTCCGCTGCATCCAGGACCCGCCGGATGTGGAGCTGTACACCCAGACGGGCACGCTGATCAGGGGCGGAATCAGCCTGCCCGTGTACAGATGCTCGCGGGGCTCCACATCCCTGGAATCATTCCACCTGCATTTAAACCTCTTCATCCCAGGTAAATTCCTCACTGTGTCCTTACACATTTAGTGTGTGTGTGAGGGAGAGAGTGAGTGAGAGAGACTGATGTAACACTTTATCTCCTCAGGAGACAGTGCCAACGCCTGGCACTTTCAGGCATTTCTCCTGGATGGGTTGGTGCGGTGGAATGAGAGGGGTAGGTGGGATTACATTCTGATGTACTACCACCATATCCGCAACCTTGTGCTGGGCAGTCAGAGGTTGATGGCTCGGGCGCCCATCCAGCTGGCCGAGATAAACCAGAGGACGCTCTCGCAGTGGTAAGTTTGTTGTTGGTACACACAGCTAGAGTTGGTTTCAAATACATCATCACTGTTGGATACATAACTCACTAAACTCTGTCTTTGAATGATGTTTTATGTTTTTTAGGCACACAGCAACCATGCGGGAGAAGGAGAGGCTTCTGTTGGCACCGGGAACAGGTGCTGCAGCAGGTGGACAACGAGCACCGGCAGCTCCAGCAGCGCTGCTACCTCCACCAGCAGCAGTTCCAGCAGCGCTGCTACCGCCGCCTCCACCGGCAGCGCTGGCAGCTCCAGCAGCGCTGCCGCCACCACCACCACCACAGGCGGCACTGCTGCAAATGGTGTGTCCACCAGCGGCAGCACCAGCGGTGGTGCACACTGGCCAGGTACGATTTATTCTGCCACAAGCACAGCCACTGTACGTCGTCCTGGCCGCACCACCAGCAGCTGCAGCAGGACCACAGTGCCTCTCCCGGACCTCTCACTGCCCAGCAGAGGGTGAGGGAGCTCCCCCCCCCCCGCTCTCTCTCGAACACTGTTGGCAAGTCGGCGTCCTATCTTGTCAGCCCCGCCTGCACACACAGCAGCGCCCAAAACCAACAACCAACCAGGGACCTCCCCAGGTGCACCCAGTGTGGACAGCTTCGGCGGAAGGAAACTGGACACTTCCGCCAGGGGCAGACCTATGTGTGCTCCAAGAAGGACGACTGGCTGAGAGAGAAGCAGGAGGAGAACCCGGGTTGAGCTCCCAGAACTGCTTACACCCTCATGCTGGGGCAGATGGTGTAAATAGTTCCCCTCCACCAGGACCGGTGTCCCGTCGAAATGGGCCGCCCCGTCAGAATGAGCTCCAAGCGCTACTGCGCATGCGCGCGCATGCGCAGACCACCCCTGAGTGTTGTTCCCTTTAAATGCCATCGAGCTTGGCTCCAGAGGCAGAAGTTGAGTTGCTGCTATTGTTTGATTGATTGATTGATTGATATTTTTGTAAATATAAATATATTTGTAAATGTTTCTTCTGTTGTCCCTTTTCCTGTCCTCATAAATCATGAATAAGAGACAAGCCTTATTTGACAGATAATATAAGCGTGTCAGAATGAGCTCTGTACAGTCAGAGCCTAATTTGACAGATAATATAAGCGTGTCGAAATGAACTGTCCATGCCCATTATAAAAGAGTTGGAATTTTACATACTAAAGACACCGTATGCAAACAGCAAACAGCATACAACTCTCTAATCCTATCTAATCTAAAACTGCAGACGTATTTGTCGTAGTACGTATTTGTCAAGTACAAACGCCACAATTTTGGATGTCATTGAGTGCAATGTTCAAAATGTGCACAAAACTGTTATAATTTTTAAAATGTTTCGGTAACACTTTATAATAACGGTCGCTTATAAAGCATTAGTAACACTTAGTAAATAATGAACTAATTATTTTACAAAACATTTACAAATATTTGTTCATGAGTAAGAAATACTTAGTAAATAATGAACTAATTATTTTACAAAACATTTACAAATATTTGTTCATGAGTAAGAAATACTTAGTAAATAATGAACTAATTATTTTACAAAACATTTACAAATATTTGTTAATGAGTTAGAAATATATTAAATATTTGTTAATGAGTAAGAAATAATCAATTTAATCTCGCCAGAAAGACCCATTGAAAGGAGATATTATGACACGCATGGTCCCTCCCACTCAACCAATCCTAAAAATACAAATAATTATCTATAATTATTTGTATTTTTACAAATAATTAGCTTTGAATCTATACAACTGTAAACAACTCACGCATACAACTGTAAACGAAAAACGGCGTATTTCGACGTAAGGCGGCCTATTTCGACGGGGGGGCGTAACCCGATAGACATCGCCGTCAAAATAGGTCAGTGGTGGGCTCATTCTGACGAGGCGGCCCATATCGACAGTACACCGGGACCTTGACGCGGTGTGGAGGCTTAACACCAACACCGGTCCACACTCACCTGGACATCTGGAGTGAGTCAGTTTTCACTGACATTGACAAGAAATGTGATGTCCCCTTCTGTGTTATGAATTTTACACATGTAATGCACCTTCCATGCAACAATGATTCAACAGCTATATTTTTGTCTTGGTATGTTTGATCTTATGTCTTTCATGCAATTACACTGTGCCATAATGGGTGACAAATTTACTTTAAACTCTTGAACTCATTTTCATCAATCTATATTCACTAATTCTGTGCATGTGTCAATAACTTTAATCTATATTTTGTCTAATTATATACATTATAGACATGTAATCAATACTACGAGCAGGGCCGCAAACAGAAGATCAAAAGGGGTCTTTTGCGCAGTTGACAAATTGAACTTCTCCTTTGATCGTTATGTGATAACAATAATTGTAGGTTAAATTCATTTCCATTTCTGTAATATGTTGCAAATATAAATGCGTGAAAATTAAACTCAACTTTGACATCAGTAGGTCAATAGCGGGAATCAAACCCGGCCCACCCAAACGAGAGTCAATGCACATAACCACTCAACCACGGCTCACCACTCAATCTCAGGAATTCTTCTACATGTCAATGTCGTAAAGACAGCGGTTCAAAAGCATATGTTTAGATTACCGGAGAATTGTCAAGAACCAAGAACGTAAGGTAATTTGTTTTTTTGCTGATGTTGTTTTCGGACAACACAGATACTCATGCGGGAGGTGTGCGGAACTGTTTGTTTGACACTCTGTTTACGTCAGGTACGTATTCTCTGCGACACGGCCTAAGTAAGACACAACTTTAGCCTGCCCCCGACCAGACTATCTGCTAAGACCATGTTGCCCCAGTAACTCAGCGGGAACTAAGTTTAGCGAGCGTCGTGGAACCGAACTCTCACTTAAACTAGCGCCAACTGACGAATAAAGCCGGGCTTTGCGCTTAGTAGCTTTCGTGGAATACCCCTCTGGTTTAGTCCCAGAATCGCAACATAAATGGTGTCGGAAATGCGGCGGTGTGTCGGAATCTGGGTTGTACCCCACTTGGGTTTGACCGCAAATATCACAGAGTTTGGATAAAGTCTAACTTGATTTTATTGAGCAATGATAAGTTCCAACTCATTACAGTGGGTTTGTAATAGATTAAAGGGATATTCCAGGATTTTTGACATGGGGGCTCATTTCCGAGTTAGCCAGAGTGCTGGGGAGTGTAAGGGGAAAAGCATGTGAACGGTAATACAGGTGCCGTGAACTATGCCGTTACGGCTACTGTCACACATGTTTAGGCCGTTTATGAAGAGTTTCATGTAGCATAGTTGTAGGTGAGGTGAACCAGTACGTATATTTTATAGTGACGTCGCAACTGTCACATGTGGATGTCGCTGGCGGGTCGGTCTTTGTAGTCATATATCCTCCCGCGCTGTGCATGCTGGGGCTTTTAAGTGTGCGAAGCGTGCATGTTTGCACACTTGGTCCACGCCCCGATTTCCATGGAAACGACGGCGCCGTTCAGGGTTCATCTCGACGGTGCAGAGTCAAGTGTGGGTGCCCGATGTGGGCGGAAGTACCCGATGTGGGCTCTGTGTGTTCTGCACATGCACACAATGACGTATAATGACGTATCATGACGTATCAGGAAGAAGGAGGGTTTATCTGCCCGATTCGGGCTTTTTTATTATTATTTATTTTATTTACGACAGACACGTATTTTGACAACGAAGGCAATTTTCGGCATGATAGATAGATAGCTAGATAGATATAGATAGATAGATAGATAAAGATAAAAAATGTAATAAATAAATAAATAATAAATAAATAAATTATACATCAAAAATAAAAATAAGTATGTAAATAAATACTCAAATAAATTAATTAATGTATTATATTATGTATTAAAAATACATAATATATAAAAAATAAATAAATAAGAAATTAAAAGTGAGTCTAAGAACTTTTTGAGGCAACTGTAGAACCTTAAAAAAAATGTTTTTCTTAGGTTGTTAACTTCACGTGGATTTAACACCAAAATGTCCCCGACGTCCATTACAGAAGACATGTTACAACATGAGGAATACAAATAAAATTAACAAAATGCAAATGCTAAGGTGTTAATTTACCTCCAAAGAGAAAATAATAATAATAATAATAAGAAGAATAATTAAAACAATAATAATAATAATAATAATAATAATAATAATAATAATAATAATAATAATAATAATAAAATGTATTTAAAAAGATAGATAAAGATACAAAAAGATAGATAAAAAAAAGATAGATAAATCACACGAGACAACCACCCTGAGGTAATCTGCAGACAGAGCCGTAAACCAACTGCAAGGAACGAATCGGGCACTGTCGTGAAACCCGTACAACAATACACAAACTGCACATGTGCGAACACAGAGCCCACATCAGGTACTTCCGCCCACATCGGGTACCGACACGCTGGCCGTTTCCCAATTCAGTGACGGCATGCTTGTGAGTGTGCCGTCGGTCTGTCGTCGAGACGGCGCATACTCGCTCTGTCCTTAGTGCACTACGTTTCTCACATGGCCGCCTGCGAAATTGAACAGGTCCCGCCTCAGCTCAATGAGCCGGGTGGTCTGCTCCTTGTTCCCTAAAGACAAAAATATTATACTATTGCGACTAGTAATACTTGGAATTGGGACATGGCCAATGTTCCCCCTAATTTTTAATGTGTCTGAGCAAACACACTAACTCCACATCCGAAATGAACCCCCCCCCCCGCGCGGCTCGCACTTTGCAGATATAAAAAAAATGCCCCCGCGGCTGAATAAAAAGCTCTTTCATCCCTGGTTTACAGTGCGCTGCACAAGTTTTCTTGTGCGCTGAGAATGTGCGCACAGTGCGCAGCTTAGAGTAAACGCTGGACATGGCGATACTGTAGAATATCCAGCATTACAACAGCAAAGGAAATATAGAAGTGTAAGGGGAAAAGCATGTGAACGGTAATACAGGTGCCGTGATCTATGCCGTTACGGCTACTGTCACACATGTTTAGTGTAGTTTATGAAGAGTTTCATGTAGCATAGTTGTAGGTGAGGAGAACCAGTACGTATGTTTTATAGTGACGTCGCAACTCTCACTTGTGGATGTCGCTGGCGAGTCGGTCTTTGTAGTCCCGCGCTGTGCATGCTGGGGCTTTTAAGTGTGCGGAGCGTGCATGTTTGCACACTTGGTCCACGCCCCGATTTCCATGGAAACGACGGCGCCGTTCAGAGCTCGTCTTGACGGTGCAGGGGGAAAAAAACGAATGGAACGGCCCTTGTCGCGCCGGATATGACGCATATCCCGTTCCAAGGACGCTAACAAGCGTGCCGTCGGTGAATTGGGAAACGGCCGCTCACAAGTGTGCCGTCGCTGGATTGGGAAACGGCCTACTACACCAAATGCCTTGGAAAGCCTAGTCTGACAACCACTGCAGTACCATCTGTCTTTCCAAGCGCAAGATCCCGTGATGAAGAACAGGTTTGTACCTTTTTTACCCAAGCTTGCTCCTGTCGTTATGTTAGCCTGCTGGTCGATTGAAGACGACTGTGCTAGAGCTTTACTCTTGTAGTCCGGCAGACAGAAAAGGCATGCACGCTCATAAAGTTGCTAGCCGACAAAATCAAGGCTACCATTTACCATTGACTTGCGCTAGCCTAGCAACTGAAAAATGAAGCTGGATGGACTGCATGAAATTCGCTAAAAAAAAGTGTCTCCACATCTCTGCAGCACTCTGGCTAACTCGGAAATGAGCCCCCATGTCAAAAATCCTGGAATATCCCTTTAAATCGGCTTTCCAGACCAGCTCGCTCTTTTGTAGCAGCAAACGATGCTAGTTAGCCTAACAGTTAGCAGTTAGCATTTCCATTCACTTGCATTACGGGCCGACTTGGGAAAATTTAGCTAACGCCAGTAGGGCTAACGGCATTTTGACATTAATTATAAATAAACGTTAACCAAAAACTTGATCTTCAACTGTCAAATGGACCCTGTCAAATTAAATTAGAAGTTGGATGAAGTCCAAATTTACATCTTAGTGAGCACCTTTTAGTCACTTTTGTATAAAATTTAAACGAACAGAAAACCATCCACTTACCTCCATCGCTGTTTAGGTCAGAAATTTCCCGCTTTACCACTGTCGCTCGTGAGATGTTGAAAATTTTTTCTTTAAGATTTAAAACATTTTTGCAAATTTTTTTGGCAATTTTTTATTAAATGCTTTAAAAAGCATAATCACTGTATAATATTTTACAAGGTCATTAAATTTTAATAACTTTGACCAGGGATGAAATAGTCTTGTGTGTGTGTGTGTGTGTGTGTGTGTGTATATATATATATATATATATATATAGGGCTGTCAAACGATTAATTTTCTTGATCGCAACTAATCTCAGAAATTTCATAGTTAATCGCGATTAATCGTGATTTATTTTGGATGTTTAAAATTGATATCTTGCAGTAAGACCGTTTGAATCTAAAGTTAAACTCGCAATGCAAAGTATTTCTCACCATTTTTTTTATTTTAAAAAAGTGCAGAGAAAGGAAAAAGTAACAATGAACCAGTAATGGTGCTTACTTTGAGAAATTGTAAATAAATGATTTGAAGCCCGCTCGAGCTGCCTACGGATGCGTAGAAGGAACAAAATACTAGCAAACTCAAAATGGCGCGTTTAACCGAAATGAGTTTAATTAATACAACCAAATGAGCTGCATGGATGGATGGTAGAATTGCGGAAAATGCTGGCAAACTCTGATCGCGATTAAAAAAAATTGTTCGCGATCATAACTTACATTAATCTAATCGCGATTAACGCGTTAATATTCCCAGCCCTAATATATAAATATATATATATATATATTTATTTATTAGCCGCGAATCGCGTCTGGAGCCACGGACACCGCACGTCACCGAGCGAGTGAGCGTGCACCTCTTTCGCAACAGCGTGTACCTTTGCGTCCCAGCGTGTATCACAGAGCAGGTTAAACTTGATAAAACATCCTGCCTGCCCGTGCCTCACTTGGCGCCTTTTCACGCTCTTTTCTCCTGTTCATAGCGCATAAGCTCCTCATCAATGCCTCTGATTAGAAGAGCAAAACTAAGGCTACGTTTATACGGCGACGATCAAAACAGAAGACGCATAAGTGGCGTCTCGTCTTCAATTTTTTATCCGCGTTTAGACGAGCGTTCCCAACAGGAAATGTTTGTTTATATGAAGACGCAAAAGTGGACGCAAAAGCCAGCGAATGGAACAGTGTCAAGTTAGATTTCTTTTTTCCACAACTGTACCGGAAAAGAGAAAGGTAAAACTTCAAAATAAAATGTTCTAGTTGCGTTTTAAATAAGTTGTTAAGTTCCGCTCCAAACATTTCAGTGACTTGTATTTTTGTTTACATGTTTTTGAATATTGTACTGAAAATAGTGACATTACAGGAGGATTACAGTGAATTAGAAAATATAATTTTTTTACATTTGAAGTGCCTCATGCGGAAGTCGCTTGTCTTGGCGTCTGTGTGGCTGTGAGAGTGTGAGAAAGACTTGTACGGGAAGAAGAGAAAAGACCGTAGACGTGTGTGGGTGCGATGTTTGTTTCCCTGTACTGTCGCATCTATGTGACGTAAACGCGTACGCGACGTGAGCAGATCTGACCAGTTTTGGGTCTTGGGCAGTTTACACGGAAACGCTACAGCGTATTTACCTTTTCCACTCTGGAGGGTGGTTTCAGATTTTTGCGTTTTTTAGGCCCCAAAAATGCCGTCACCATGTAATCGAAAGGCACTTCCGATAAAATATTTTGTCGTTTTTACCCGTAAGCGTTCTCGTGTAAACAGGCCCTAAGTGCAAAGCAAAAACAAATCTAAATTTATGTTTAAATATATACTACTAGTACCTGCTAATAAAATGTGGGTTTTTTTTTTGTACTTTGATTTACAGTTTTACTTTATTGCAAACATATAGCATCTAGAATTCCTTTTTTTTTTTTTTTTTTTTTCCCGGTGGGCCGTGAGTCGTGACTTTCCGCTTTTTTCATGACTGGGCACTTTCATCCCTGGATACAGAACATACACACAAGTCGAAAACATGTAGAACTCCCCCAGCATGATGCCACTGCAGAGTATCAGTTCCTCACGCTTAAAAGTGTTTTTTCTCTGTCACCATAGCAACAGATCAGTTTTAAAGGCCGTAAACTCAAGCTGGGCCCCGCCATCATGAAAGAAAGATTTGCCCGTATGTACTCCATCTGACGGGTCAGAGGTCACCAGCAGACACTGTTCTAAAGCTCTGCTCCTCCTCAGGCCCTCTGCCTCCTCGACTCTTCGGTCCACCTTCGTGGATGAGTCCCACACAGTACATCTACTGCCCCTGCTGCTCGCCCGTGAGTGGGGCCCCCTCCCCCATCGTCAATGGAGGCAGTCCGTACAGTCAGGTACCTTACACGAGTACTTTAGGACTGGATACATCTGTCATAAGTACTTCATTGACTTTTATATATCAGAGCAGGAACAGTAGAGGCACTCAATATTTATTAGGTGTCATTTTTTGTTAAAGTGGGGAGATATGGGGTATTTTTTTGTGATGCAGTAACATTTGAGCTGTAAAAGGTTAAAGGAGAAGTAACGTTTTTTACAATCTGAGCCTTATTTCGGTAATAAAACAAGTTGTTTTACTCACCCACAGCACTTTGGTGTCACATGGAGCATTTCTGGAGATGTTTTAGATTAGCGATCTCCATCATGTGAGTTCTCGGGGCACATGTTTGCGGTCTCCAAATAACACAAACTTTATCACTTTTCAAATCATAGAAGCTCGATGTCTTAGTCTGCGATTTCGTTTGAGTCAAAAGTGGGCTGTAATCCGAGATTTAGCCATAGTTTCGAGTAGATGAGGAGGCCAGTGCGCATGTGCGAAGTCACAGTTTATTTCACTCTCAGCTCCCGGGACCCAAACATGAAACGCAAAGCTGAAAACTATGGCTAAATCTCGGATTACAGGCCACTTTTGACTCAAACACAAATGTAGACTAAGACATCGAGCTTCTATGATTTGAAAAGTGATAAAGTTTGTGTTATTTGGAGACCGCACGGGGCATATTACATGCTCGGGGAATATATTATATGCCCCGAGCTATGGCTAGAAGTCGCGCTAGGCTAACGCAAATCTAAAACATCTCCAGAAATGCTCCAAATGACACCAAAGTGCTATGGGTGAGTAAAACAACTTGTTTTATTACCGAAATAAGGCTCAGATTGTAAAAAACGTTACTTCTCCTTTAAATAAACTGTACGATATGTGTATAGATGTAATGGGGGTGGGGTTAAATAAGTTTTCTCCCCCCCCACTCCTTCCTGGACATTGCAATTTTGATTGTTCTTTTGTATATTTGTACTACCTTTTTCATTTGACTTTGATATTCTACAGATTGAGAATCCTGGGGGAAAAAAAACAAAACATGTATGCATTTCACAGAATTTAGTCATGTTTTCTTTTTGCTCCTGAAACTTGGCATCTTTTAGCTGCACAAGTGCATCAGTATCAGCGTCTCGTAGTGGCGTTTAAGATTATATTCCTTCAGCACCGCCACTTGTTGCAAACACACCAAACTTACAGGTTTCCCATTCACCTCCGTGACCAAATAGGAATTAGTCCATTTTTCTTGGAAAATCCTGCTCTCGGCGTCCACTTTTCCTCATGTTTTGCTGATGAGGGCGTCACGGTCAACAGTCAAAACGATGGTCCTTTAAGAGCGTTTGGAAAGAGGCGAGTCTTCATTTGTGCTGCTCTGGTGGGAGGGGCCACGCACAGAGGCGCTGGAGACGCTGCTATGCTAAACTGTGCGGAAAAGAGGCGCAGAAAATTACCAAATATTTTAATAGAAAATCAGCCGAGGGCCAGGTTAAAGGTCTTGGAGGGCCGGATGTTTGACACCCCTGCAATAAGGCCACTAAAATAGACTTTGATATACAAATACAAAATATAGAGTACGGGCAGAGCAACAGTGCAGGTAGTTTTATTATTGTTTAGAAATTATATGTTTTGTCGTTGTCAAGGAGTGGGTAAAGGTCCTATATTAAGTAAAATAAACTCTTGTGAGCTTTAAACCGTGTTATAATGATCTTTCCTCCTCAAAAACAGACCTGGAGTTGTGTTTTGTTTCATTCACATGTTAGAGAAACTCTTTATTATTCATCTGTTACGTCTCCAAACCTCCAAACGCTCTGTTCCACCTGGTGATGTCATGAAGCAGTAGTTTTCAAGTGAACAGCTCCTTTTACCCTTATTTTATTAAGGACGACACCTCTCACCCTCTGCACCGGACTGTAGAGGAGCTGAGCAGCTCCTTTAGCAGCCGACTGAGGCACCCCCAGTGCAAGAAGGAGCGCTACTGCAGATCCTTCATCCCCACCGCCATCAGACTGTATAATTCTAACATATAGGCCAGACGTGCAATATCCTCCTTTTTCATGTTGATGCTTGTTGTTACTATTATCATTATTACTATTTTCCATTATTATTATTATTACTACGTATTACTATCTGTATTATTTATTACTTACTTTATCCCCTCCCTGCCTGCATGCACTTTTTCCCTCTTGTCCAAATGTCCTGGAGCTACTGTGGCGAGTAAATTTCTCCTGTGTGAGATCAATAAAGGCTTATCTTATCTTATTTTCAGTAGAGATCTGCAATTCCAGGGCTGAAATTATCCAAATGATTCTAGTGAAGGTTTATGGAGTTTAAACACACAGTGGAGCACATCCTGTATTGCCACATGATGACATCACAAAGTGGAACAGAGCGTTTTCTGATTGAGAGAAATACTCAGTCTAAACCTACGGGGTTTGTGTGTTAACCTCTTAACCTGATCCTGTGGTTTTTATTTTGCTCTTTTGTTCATGAAAAAATTCCTAACCAGGAACTCCAAATTCAACTGCTAACCTCGTGAGCTTCATTTGACTGGAGCTGAACGCTGTGGTGCCGACTAAACCAGGACTAAACCAGGACTAAACCAGGACTAAACCAGGACTAAACCAGGACTAAACAAGGACTAAACAAGGACTAAACCAGGACTAAACAGGACTAAACCAGGATTACACCAAGACCAAACTGGGACCAAGTCAGAACTTAAAGGGATATGCCACCCCCAGGTCAAACTTGGGCATCTCCCCACAGTCCAGAGACTAAAATAAGTGATGGAAAGTGTTTTCCTGGTCACCCAGCCATTGTCCGAGTCTGTCAGAACTGACCGCCGCGGTATCTGCAGCTACTCCGGCTGGTTAGCTCAACTGGTAAGTCATGGACTTTCCCCCTGGAGGTTGTAGGTTCAAACCCCCCCCGGGCAATGAGCTAACCAGTGTGGGTCCTTGGGCAAGACCCTTCACGGTACTGCCCCCCGGGCGCCAAAAAAGATGGCTGCTCACTGCTCCTGAAAAAGGATGGGTCAAATGCAGAAGTCAAATTTCTCCCGTGTGTCACTGTGTGTCATTGTGTGTGAGACCAATAAAGGCTAAAAGCCCAAGCTTAATCTTAATCTTAATCTTACTCCGCGTTAGACTGGAGTCTAACGTCGCCAGAGAAAGATTTCGGCCAAAAAGGAATTAATTTGCTCGATGCGTTTCCCAATTACTTTCTGTGTAGTGCGCATTCATATCGAGTGCAAATAAATGTGCAAATCAACACGGAGAGCTTGACTTGGTCATTTTGGGTGGGAACTATTTTTCAGTGCGGAAAAAGACAGACATTTATTTGCACTCGATATGAATGCGCACTACACAGAAAGTAATTGGGAAACGCATCGAGCAAATTAATTCCTTTTGGCCGAAATCTTTCTCTGGCGACGTTAGACTCCAGTCTAACGCGGAGGAGCTGCAGATACTGCGGCGGTCAGTGCTGACAGACTCGGACAATGGCTGGGTGACCAGGAAAACGCTTTCCACCACTTATTTTAGTCTCTGGACTGTGGGGAGATGCCCAAATTTGACCTGGGGGTGGCATATCCCTTTAACCAGGACTAAACCGGGATTAAACCAGGACTAAATTATAACTAAACCAGGACTAAACTAGAACTAAACCAGGGCTAAAACAGGACTAACGCAGGACTAAAACAGGACTTAACAAGGACTAAACTAACTAAACCAGGATTAAACAAGGACTAAATCAGGAATAACGCAGGGCTAAACCAGGACTAAACTTGTGTGTTAAACATGTGAATGAAACAAAACACAACTCCAGGTGTGTTTGTGACGAGGAGACGATATTAGAACAGATAAAATGGCGTAATATGGGATTAAATTATTGATCTGTGGAGCTCTTTTCTCAGTGTTTCTTTTTTCATGTATCTGTTTCGTTCCAGCCGTACTACTCGAGTTTTGGGGGAGTGATGGTGCCCCAGGTGCCGGTGAACTACACACAGAACCCTTACACCTACCACGTAACGCCAAACACAAAGTCCGGGGCTGAGATCTTTTTATTGATTGTATTGATGAGTCTGACCACACCTCTCCCAAACAGCCGTACTCTACTCCTCCCTGGACCTCGGACCAGAGGACTCACCCGGTCAACCAGGTGAAAACTCTCTCAACGGTAATATGTAATGAAATGTACAGCTTCAGTGACGCGGCCGTAGAGCTGGGCGGTATGACCAAAAATTTACATCACGGTATTTTTCAAAATTCTATCGGTGTCACGGTATTTGACGTTTTTTTTGTTTGTTTTGTTTTTCATGCATGACTCGGTGTTAAAGGGATATGCCACCCCCAGGTCAAACTTGGGCATCTCCCCACAGTCCAGAGACTAAAATAAGTGGTGGAAAGTGTTTTCCTGGTCACCCAGCCATTGTCCAGGTCTGTCAGCACTGACCGCCGCGGTATCTGAAGCTACTCCGCGTTAGACTGGAGTCTAACGTCGCCAGAGAAAGATTTCGGCCAAAAGGAATTAATTTGCTCGATGCTTTTCCCAATTACTTTCTGTGTAGTGCGCATTCATATCGAGTGCAAATAAATGTGCAAATCAACACGGAGAGCTTGACTTGGTCATTTTGGGTGGGAACTATTTTTCAGTGCGGAAAAACACAGCCGAAGCACACACCACGCTGCGTAACAGGGGAACTCCCTTCCTGGTGCGTAACAGGGATTCCCCTGTCAACGTGCTCTGTGCTTCGTCTGTGTTTTTCCACACTGTAAAATAGTTCCCACCCAAAATGACCAAGTCAAGCTCTCCGTGTTGATTTGCACATTTATTTGCACTCGATATGAATGCGCACTACACAGAAAGTAATTGGGAAAAGCATCGAGCAAATTAATTCCTTTTGGCCGAAACTCCAGTCTAACGCGGAGGAGCTGCAGATACCGCGGCGGTCAGTGCTGACAGACCTGGACAATGGCTGGGTCCCCAGGAAAACGCTTTCCACCACTTATTTTAGTCTCTGGACTGTGGGGAGATGCCCAAGTTTGACCTGGGGGTGGCATATCCCTTTAAAGGAGAAGTAACGGTTTTTACAATCTGAGCCTTATTTCAGTAATAAAACAAGTTGTTTTACTCAACCATAGCACTTTGGTGTCATATGGAGCACTTCCGGAGATGTTTTAGATTTGCGTTAGCCTAGCGCGAGTTCTAGCCGTAGCTCGGGGCATATAATATATTCCCCGAGCATGTAATATATGCCCCGTGCGGTCTCCAAATAACACAAACTTATCACTTTTCAAATCATAGAAGCTCGATGTCTTAGTCTACGCTTTTGTTTGAGTCAAAAGTGGCCTGTAATCCGAGATTTAGCCATAGTTTCTAGTAGATGAGGAGGACAGTGCGCATGTGCAGAGTCACAGTTTATTTCACTCTCAGCTCCCGGGACACAAACATGAAACGCAAAGCTGTAAATTATGGATAAATCTCGGATTACAGGCCACTTTTGACTCAAACAAAAGCGTAAACTAAGACATCGAGCTTCTATGATTTGAAAAGTAATAAAGTTTGTGTTATTTGGAGACCGCACGGGGCATATTACATGCTCGGGGAATATATTGTATGCCCCGAGCTACGGGTAGAACTCGCGCTAGGCTAACGCTAATCTAAAACATCTCTGGAAGTGCTCCATATGACACCAAAGTGCTATGGGTGTTTGTTGTTTTATTACCGAAATAAGGCTCAAATTGTAAAAAAACGTTACTTCTCCTTTAAAGGGATAGTGTGGTATTTTTGATGTTAATCTGTATGGGTTTCCTTCTAAAAGTTTCGTGCGGTAACACTGGTTTACCTCTGACAGTTTGCGCTCAGCCCGGTTCTGCTCGCGTTCTGGAGCTCAGGTAGTTCCAAAACATTTGTCCGAAAGGTGACATATTTGCGTCCCAAACAGTTGTCCACATAAAATCCAGCAGCGTAGTTGCCATTCGCATATCTCGTCTCGATTCGTATCACTGTGCTGCCTGTTCACTCGTAAACTTCCCCTTATGGCGAACCGCATCCGTCGTTCACTTCCGCTAAAGGTTAACAGGCTAATAATAAGTAATAGGCGTGCATTGATATGAATCGAGATAAGATATGCGAATGTGAAAATACAGTGGTACCTCACCTTACAAAATTAATTTGTTCCAGAAGTGGTTTCGTAACGTGAAAAACTCGTAAGTTGAGTAGCTATTTCAATGGAAAAAGCCTGATTCGTTCCAAGGACCCGATCCAAGTTTTTTTTTTTTTTTTATAGTGTAACTTTTTTATAGTGTAACATTGTGTTCTGCGTCCTGATTGGTTTCTCAGACTGGATTTAAACTTTTCCTCACATTTGTCTCTCGTTTAAACACTCAAACTTTCATAGATTTTCAACAAAATTATTAATAGTGAAGTGTGGGGGGAAGGGGGAGGGGGGAGAAGACTGTGCGGACATGTGTGATAGCGCAGCATGACCCGGCGCGGGGCTGACAGCAGGTCTAGACCAAGGTCTAAACCTGGACTAAACCAGGACTAGACCAGGTGGATTAAAGCGCCACGCGCGGGTCTATTTCCTGGTTTCGTTTCGAGTCACAGCTGAGGGGAGCAGCGAGGGGGACAGCACGCAGTCTGAGCGCATGAACGAGACCCATGCAAGAGCCGCGGTGGTCTAGACCTCCTCTAGACCTGACCAGGTCTAGAGGAGGTCTAGACCACCGCTAGAGGAGGTCTAGACCTCCTCTAGACCTGACCAGGTCTAGAGGAGGTCTAGACCACCGCGGCTCCTCCTGGTTTAGTCCAGGTTTAGTCCTGGTTTAGTCCAGACCTCCTGGTTTAGTCCAGGGCTCCTCTAGACCTCCTCTAGACCTGGTCAGGTCTGGTCAGGTCTAGAGGAGGTCTAGGCCACCGCGGCTCTTGCATGGGTCTCGTTCATGCGCTCAGACTGCGTGCAGTCCCCTCCTCGCTGCTCCCCTCAGCTGTGACTCGAAACGAAACCAGGAAATAGACCCGCGCGCGGCGCTTTAATCCACCTGGTCTAGTCCTGGTTTAGTCCAGGTTTAGACCTTGGTCTAGACCTGCTGGCAGCCCCGCGCCGGGTCATGCTGCGCTATCACACGTGTCCGCGCAGTTTTCTCCCCCCTCCCCCTTCCCCCCACACTTCACTATTAATAATTTTGTTGAAAATCTATGAAAGTTTGAGTGTTTAAACGAGAGACAAATGTGAGAAAAGTTTAAATCCAGTCTGAGAAAAGCGTATGTGTGTGTGGCTGAGCGCGCATTATTTGAATTTTTGAGATTTCGCGTTTCGTAACTTGAATTTTCTTTTCGTATCTAGAGACAAAAATTTACAGTGAAGGCGTTTCGTAACTTGAAATTTTCGTTTGTTGGGTCATTCGTAAGGTGAGGTACCACTGTACGCTGCTGAATATTTCATGGACAACTGTTTGGAACGCAAATATATCACTTTTCGGACAAATGTTGTTTTGGGAAGAAAAACAAGCTTTATTTCATGTCCTGGCGAACTTACCGGACCTACTTACGTGAGCTCCAGAACGCGAGCAGAACCGGGCTGAGCCGAGACTGTCAGAGGTAAGCCAGTGTTACCGCACGTCACTTCTAGAAGGAAACCCATACAGATTAACATCAAAATAACCGCACTATCCCTTTCATGTTCACCGCACAGACAGCGGTGCTTTCTGCACTCAGGCTGTGTTCATAAACTAATGATCCGTCCATAAATTCACTGCATCACTGCTGAAGCCGCAGGGTTCAGTTTGAGAAAAAAGTAGTGGCTTAAAGTCTGGAAATTGCAGTATACGTAAGAGACTTAGACAGTTAAATAAAACATAAACCATTATTTATTTGTGAATTACAGATTTACAGTAATAATAAACATTGAACTAATCAAATTTGAGTTATTCAGGACAAAACGTGTAATTCAGAAATCCCTTGGTGAGCTGCTTGGAACGGGGTGAAGTACAGGTAGTTCCCGAGCTGCAGGTTGGAGACTCCTGGTATAGAGTGTTTATATAAATAGACATAACTAACCTGCTAGCTAGGGCTGGGCGGTATACTGGTGCACACCGAATACCGGTGTTTTGTTTTTAACGATATTAATTTTTTATTTACCGCAATACCGGTGATTGTGTGCCTACAAAACGTCTGGAACACAGAGCCGCTCGCAGCGCCCAGACACGCTAACGATAATGCTAACAACAGGCACCACGCAAATGACCCACACGGATCAATAACATGGCTAGAGTGTGTGTTGAGCGGTGAACAACATTATACAGTGAACTTATACTGGAAAGAGGAGCCGTGTCAGTTGTGTGGAAGAACTTCGCTTTAAAAAATCTGACGCTGATCAAACAAACATATTCTGTAATGTCAGGCTAAAGTTGTAGCGACACAGACTTCACTCAAAGACGCGTTCACTAAGGGGACCGCCTACGACAAGAAAAGCAAACGGAACGATATTACCAACGCTGTTACTGTCCTATCGCACAGAAGCTGGTAAAGGGGCGTTCCAGTATTCTGCTCCCACAACTTGGAACAATCTACAAAGACTGGAAACTAACTGGTCTCTATAGGACAGTTTAAAATCTTGCTCAAAGGTTTGGAATTTAAATCTATGGTTTGTAAATGTTTTTAATTCTGAAACATTTTATTGCTTGTAATTGCTTAAATTGTTTTTGAAATGGTTTTGTAATTGTATTGATCTGTGCCGCTGAGATTATTGAGATTATTAATCTCAATGGGACTTTCCTGGTTAAATAAAGGTTTAAAAAAAAAAAAAAACTATCCACTTAGACATGGAACCACTTAGTCTTATTGAGAAAGGAGCTTCTTTCTTTTCTTTCTTTATTTAATTCATTAAAACAAAAAAATAACAATTGTATCTGTAAAATTACAACTCAAATATGAATGAAAAGGGAACAGAAAGAAGCATAAGATGATGATAGCTGCCCCTTATCGACTCAAAATTATATTACAACAAAATATATATTACAACAAACAAAAATAATAATAAAACAATATTTTTACTGCGCAGTACTACTATATCTTTTCATTAAATCAAGGAGATGATTAAAGCTCTGGACCCAGATATCTTTTACAAAGTCCAATTTTCTGCAGGAATTCTCTAAATTATTAGGAAATGGGGTTAACACAGAGTCATGCATGAAAAAAAAACAAAAAAAAAAAACATCAAATACCGTGATACCGGTAAAAATACTGTATCAGTTTTTGGTCATACCGCCCAGCTCTACTGCTAGCCACCGCGTTCCAAACAGGAAGTGTGCATGGGCCCACTTCTGGCTCCATCTGTTCGGCTCTAATTCACTTTGTGTTGAAAAAAATATCTCCCCGCGCTGTCACTGCAGCTGTGAGTTTTTAAAATGTTTGTTTTAACCTGCTCTTAACCTGATCCTGGGGTTTTTATTTTGCTCTTTTGTTCATGAAAGAATTCTTAACCAGGAACTCCAAATTCGCTCCAATAACTGCTAACCTCGTGAGCTTCATTTGACTGGAGCTGAACGCTGTGGTGCCGACTAAACAAGGACTAAACAAGAACTAAACAAGGACCAAGCCAGAACTTAACCAGGACTAAACCAGGACTAGACCGGGATTAAACCAGGACTAAATTAGAACTAAACCAGGACTAAACAAGGACTAAACTAGAACTAAATCAGGGCTAAACCAGGGCTAAAACAGGACTAACGCAGGGGTAAACCAGGACTAAACAAGGACTAAACTAGAATAAAACCAGGATCAAACAAAGACTAAACCAGGATTAAACCAGGATTAAACCAGGAATAAACCAGGACTAAACAAGGACTAAACCAGGATTAAACCGGGATTAAACCAGGACTAAACCAGGACCAAACAAATACTAAACCAGGACTAAACAAGGACTAAACCGGGATTAAACCAGGGCTAAACCAGGACTAAATCAAGACTAAACAAGAACTAAAAACAATGGCTAAACCACTTCTTTACACAGTCTATGGTGTGAATAAAACTTGTTGAAATCACGGGATATTACATCATTTAGTATTAGAATCAATCAATAAACATCGACATTACAATCAATATTAAAGGTCCTATATTGTCCTATAAGTGGTTCATGTGAGCTTTTAGAGACTTAGACAAAATTTATTGATCCACAAGGGAAATTATTTGGACACAGTAGCTCACGCATCACAATATATAATAACAAAGATAAAAAATATAAATGGTAATACAGTGGTACCTCACCTTACGAATGACCCAACAAACGAAAATTTTAAGTTACAAAACACCTTCACGGTAAATTTTTGTCTCTAGATACGAATGAAATTTCAAGTTACGAAACGCGAAATCTCAAAAATTCAAATAATGCGCACTCAGCCACACACATTATACGCTTTTCTCAGACTGGATTTAAACTTTTCTCACATTTGTCTCTCGTTTTAAACACTCAAATTTTCATAGATTTTCAACAAAATTATTAATGGTGAAGCGTGTGGGGGGGAATGAGGAGGGGGGAGAAAACTGCGCGTGGACACGTGTGTGATAGCGCACATGACCCGGTGCGGAGCTGACAGCAGGTCTAGACCAAGGTTTAAACCAGGTCTAGACCAAGGTCTAAACCAGGACTAAACCAGGACTAGACCAGGACTAGCCCAGGTGGATTAAAGCGCCGCGTGTGGGTCTATTTCCTGGTTTTGTTTCGAGTCACAGCTGAGGCGAGCCGCTGCTCGCATGCAAGAGGTCTAGACCTGCTCTCCAGGGCCCCTCCAGGCACGGAGCCCCAGACATCCAGCGACCCAGGGGGACACTGCCAGCCCGCCTTAAGAGCTCGCTAAGCGGGCATGGGTCCGGGGATTGTCCCGGTCACCGGCCTGGAGGTCTTGAAGAGGCCGACCTCACGGTTCTGTCATGCCGCTCTGTGAGCACCTTACGCGGGCAGGTCTAGAGCAGCGGCTCGCCTCAGCTGTGACTCGAAACGAAACCAGGAAATAGAGCCACGCGCGGCGCTTTAATCCACCTGGTTTAGTCCTGGTTTAGACCTTGGTCTAGACCTGCTGTCAGCTCCGCGCCGGGTCATGTGCGCTATCACACACATGTCCACGCGCAGTTTTCTCCCCCCCTAGTCTGGTTAACACCTGACCATATCACAAGTGAGATATGGGTCTGGGAGCTCGCTTCGAAAAATCCCGTAGCGGAGGTGTGGTTAGCGATTGCCAACGGCCGTTTATTGGGCGTTATGAATGTCTATCATTGAGCGTATACGTAAGTCCATAGCCAATCATGTCAGTTGTCAGTTCAAACTACAAGCTTCCGTTTGTCATGTAGTACGCGTCACCGTCTTGCCACCCCTCCCCCGCTCTCTGATTGGGGCCCTAAATCTGGGACTCTCGCTTGGACGAGCTGCCAGGCCGCCTTCCAGTTTGAAACGAACGGAAGCGGCCTGGGAATTCCCAGGCTATCTCCCCCCTGCTCCTTCCC
>JAVJIX010000042.1:3695000-3782500 GCA_036785185.1 Paratrypauchen microcephalus
AACACTGGACCAGCTCTATACTCACCATCGGGTGCTCGAGGGTACATGGGAGTTTGCCCAACCAGTTCAAATGTGCTTTGTGGATCTGGAGAAGGCATTCGACCGTGTCCCTCGTGGGGTCCTGTGGAGGGTGCTCTGGGAGTACGGGGTTCGGGACCCTTTGCTAAGGGCTGTTCGGTCCCTGTATGACTGGAGCAGGAGTTGTGTTCGCATTGCCGGTAGTAAGTCGGACCTGTTTCCGGTGCATGTTGGACTCCGCCAGGGCTGCCCTTTGTCACCGGTTCTGTTCATTATATTTATGAATTTCTAGGTGCAGTCAGGGGCCAGAGGGGATCCGGTTTGGGAACCACAGGATCTCATCTCTGCTGTTTGCAAATGATGTTGTCCTGATGGCTTCATCAAACTAGGACCTCCAATGTGCACTGGGGCGGTTCGCAGCCGAGTGTGAAGCGGCTGGGATGAGGATCAGCTCCTCCAAATCCGAGGCCATGGTTCTCGACCGGAAAAAGGTGGTTTGCCCTCTCTGGGTGGGTGGAGAGTCCTTGCCTCAAGTGGAGGAGTTCAAGTATCTTGGGGTCTTGTTCACGAGTGAGGGAGGATGGAGCGTGAGATTGACAGGCGGATCGGTGCAGCGTCGGCAGTGATGCGGTCGTTGTACCGGACTGTTGTGGTGAAGAGGGAGCTGAGCCAAAAGACGAAGCTCTCAATTTACCGGTCAGTCTACATTCCTACCCTCACCTATGGTCATGAGCTTTGGGTAATGACCGAAAGGACGAGATCGCGGATACAAGCGGCCGAAATAAGTTTCCTCCGCAGAGTGGCTGGGCGCACCCTTAGAGATAGAGTGAGGAGCTTGGTCACACGGCAGGGGCTCGGAGTAGAGCCGCTGCTTCTCCATGTTGAGAGGAGCCAGCTGAGGTGGCTCGGGCATCTGTTCCGGATGCCTCCTGGTCGCCTCCCTCGGGAGGTGTTCCGGGCATGTCCCACCGGGAGAAGGCCCCGGGGAAGACCCAGGACTGGTTTAATCCTGGTTTTCTTCTGGTTTAATCCTGGTTTAGTCCTGGTTTAGCACTGTATT
Organism: Paratrypauchen microcephalus; assembly: GCA_036785185.1. NCBI lineage: Eukaryota > Metazoa > Chordata > Actinopteri > Gobiiformes > Gobiidae > Paratrypauchen > Paratrypauchen microcephalus. The sequence goes on from JAVJIX010000042.1 coordinate 3,696,079, forward strand.
TGCCCTGGTTTAGTCCTGGTTTAATCCTGTTTTAGTCCTGGTTTAGTCCCGGCTTGGTCCTGGTTTAGTCCTGTTTTAGTTCTGGTTTAGTCCCGGCTTGGTCCTGGTTCGGTCCCGGTTTAATCCTGGTTTAATCCTGGTTTAGTCCTGGTTTATTCCTGGTTTAGTCCTGGTTTAGTTCTAGTTTAGTCCTGGTTTAATCCTGGTTTAGTCCTTGTTTAGTCCTGTTTTAGCCCTGGTTTAATCCTGGTTTAGTCCTGGTTTAGTCCTAGTTTAATCCTGGTTTAGTCCTGGTTTAGTTCTGGCTTGGTCCTGGTTCGGTCCCGGCTTAATCCTGGTTTGGTATTTGTTGTAGTTGGCTAGTTGTTATTTTTGTTTCTTTTACACATGTTTAAACGTGTGTAAACCCTGCAGATTTCGGCTTTGTTCTTCTCTCTTCCCCCTTGTGATGTCATCATGTGGTGAGGCAGGAAGTGCTCCACTGTGTTTTTAAACTCCACACACTTTCACTAGAATCATTTGAATAATTTCAGACAGACTAATAAAGTGTTACTCAAACATGTGTGAATGAAACAAAACACAACTCCAGGTCTGTTTTAAATTCAACTTGAAGCTCACAGGAGTCAGTTTTGTGTACAGTGGTCCCTTGTTTAGGTTCCAGAAATAACCCGTAATAAGTGAAATCCGCGAAGTGGGACAACTTTATATTTTAAAATTATTCTACATGTTTTAAGGCTGTAAACGCCTCACCACACACATTATACACTTTTCTCAGTCTGGAATTAACGTTTTCTCACATTTCTCTCTCGTTTAAACATTCAAACATATCATAGATTTTCAACAAAATGTATTAATAGTGACGCGTGGGTGAGGGGCACGGCTCCGGGAGCGGAGACATGAGTCACTGGATCCACAGGAAGCACCACGCTCATTCAACAGCACTGCCATGTCCTGGGACGCGACGCGCACCAGCCTCTTGGAGAAGTGCGCGACACGTGCACCCCTCATCGTGGTCAAATCCGTGACAGAGCAGCACGACCGGCACGAGACCGCGAGTATGAGATCGAACCGCGGCGCCCGGACCATGCCTCCCCCTCGGGACCGCGTCCTCGCAGCCCGAGCCACAAACCGAACACACACAAATGAACGCAAGAGCTGCAAGAAATCAGCAAAGAGCCGCACGCGGTGGTTTAATCCTGGTTTAGCCCTGGTTTAATCTTGGTTTAGTCCTGGTTTAGCCCTGTTTTTGGCCTGGTTTAGACCTGGTTTAATCCCGTTTTTGCCCTGGTCTAGTCCTGGTTTAATCCTGTTTTAGTCCTGGTTTAGTCCTGGCTTGGTCCTGGTTCGGTCCCGGTTTAATCCTGGTTTAGCCCTGGTTTAGTCATGGTTTAATCCTGGTTTAGTTCTAGTTTAGTCCTGGTTTAATCCTGGTTTAGTCCTGGTTTAGTCCTTGTTTAGTCCTTGTTTAGTCCTGTTTTTGCCCTGGTTTCGTCCTGGTTTCGTCCTGGTTTAATCCTGTTTTAATCCTGGTTTAGTCCTTGTTTAATCCTGTTTTAGCCCTGGTTTAGTCCTGGTTAAGTCCAGGTCTAGACCTGGTCCAGTCCTGGTTTAGTCCAGGACCAGTCCAGGTCTAGATCTGGTTTAGTTCTGGTCTAGACCTGGTTTAGTCCCGGTCTGGTCCTGGTCTAGTTCCAGTCTGGTCCCGGTCCCCCATCTATCAGTCGGCAAAGGTCTACAGTCTCTTAGCCAATCAGGACTGTAACGAACAGGCCGTTCGTTACGGAATGAGTATCCACACATGCACTTTCATAGACTTTGCACTTTATATATATTTACATTGCACCTTTAGAGCACGGAGCACTTACAAGATACGCTAATTTGCACATATAAGATTGCACACATTTGTATTGTTTTAAAGTATTTATTGAAAACATTTTTAGCGTTTGTCACGGAGTCCGGTCGGGCGGGTGCTTCCGGTAATGGTGGCCGCCGGTCTGTGGAGACAAACAACAACAATCAATGTGCAATATGTGCCACTTTTTAAATTAGTTGTGTCTTGTGTGTGTTTGCGTGTGTGGGATGTGGATATTTTAAAGTGTGAAAGCGGTATGCGTGGGTTGAGTTGTGGTTTTACTTACCTGTGTCTCATGTCCAGGTGTCTGGCCAAAAGATTCCCCGGGGGACCAGACACCATTTAAGAGTTCCGGGCCAGCTCAAGACAGCGGACATCGGGGGGAGGAAATGCCACCTATTTTAATTGGGTTTATTCATTTTATACTTTAGGTGTTTGGTTTCTAAGAGTTTATTTTTGTATGTGGGTTTTATATGGTTTATTTGATGATGGGTATTTTATTGGAGGATTTTAACTTAGTTTTAAACAGCTAAGGTTAATTATACACCCCTTGGAGTTTTTATGGTTTTACCCAACAGTATTTAAGCCACCTGTAACCTATCATTGATTGCTCTGCTGCTGGAGAAGAACCACGCTCCCATCCTCCTTGCACCTTAATTTATTTTGCACTGCACTTTGCATGTGAGCACTTTATATTTTTTGTGCAAACTGAAAAAAACATTAAAAAACTGTGGACCACGTCAACCCTGCCTCCAGTATCTGTTTGTGGAACTCACTGCAATCCAGCCGCTCTACCCGTCTTGGTCACATTTGGTGTCAGAAGTGCTGCCCCGCCACAGTGAGTCCGCAAATTAACATGATGCTAAGAGGAGGAAGAAAAGCTGAGGAGCCAGATGAAGGAAATGCTGTAACATCTGACCCCCAAGAGGGCACAAGTGGGTCCCATGATAAAGTGGAGGAGTTGACTGCTCTCGTGAAAGCATTGATCGAGAGGCAAGATGCCAGAGAGAGGAAGCAGGAGAAAGACCAGCTTCAACAGGAGCAGCGCTGGAAGGCCATGCAGCGGCAGTTCCAGCAAATCCAGCAGCAGCAGAGGAGGTCCGAGCACTCCGAGTTGTATGTGCAAGGACAAACTGAGCCATCAGGTGACTATGATGAGGATGATGGTGGTGAAGATTGTGGCCCGGACCCTGGCGGCTATGGCTACAGACCGCAGAGGGAGCCCAAACTGCCAATCTTGACCCCAGAAGATGACATTGAACATTTTTTAATCACATTTGAGCGGATGGCCCAAGTTTGTCATTGGCCAAAGGAAGAGTGGGCGGTCCGCCTTGTCCCCCTATTGACTGGCAAGGCACGCAGCGCTTTTGTGCAGATGGACATTCGCCACTCCAACAATTATCAAAAAGTGAAGGGGGCAATACTATCAAAGTATGAAATTACAGATGAAACTTACCGTCGACGCTTCAGGTCCCTGAAAATGGAGGCAGAAGAGACGCCGCGGGAACTGTGTGTGCGACTAAAGGACTTGCTGAACCGGTGGCTGCAGCCTGAGAAAACGTCAGCAGAGGGCGTCTGGGAGAAGCTCATCCTGGAGCAGTTTCTCCGTATGGTCAGCCCAGAGCTCGAGGTCTGGATCCGGGAAAGGGACCCTGCTAGTGCGGAGGAAGCTGCTCGTCTTGCAGAGGCTTTCCTGTCTGCCCGCAAAGGACCCAGAGCCAGCTACTTTGGACGGGAGCCCCGCTTTGTTCAGCCAAGTAAGTCCTATGGGGGTGATCAGGGTTGTGGTCCTGTACCCGGGGGGTTTAAAAGTAGGCCATCTCCACCTTATCAGACACGCCCTGCTAAAAAACCATCAAACAGGTCTCAGACACAGGAAGTCAGGTGTTATAACTGCAACAACTTGGGCCATACACAGAATTTCTGCCCAGCTCAAAAGTCAAAACCCTCTCTGTTGTGTTCAGTGCCTAGGCCGGCTGCAGTACTGACCATGGAGAGTAGGGGGTGCACAACACCTGTGCTGGTTAATGGCCAAAAAGTTAAAGCACTGTTGGACTCTGGTTGTTTCCAGTCTGTAGTCTTGTCCAGTTTGATCCCAGAGGAGAGGCGCTCTAAGGAGACTATACCACTTACCTGTATCCATGGAGATGAGCATACCTACCCAACAGCTGAGGTTTACATTACAGTAGGAGGTCAAACTTACCTGTTAAATGTAGCCTTGGTACAAAATTTGCCATACAGTGTTATCCTGGGCAATGACATCCCAACACTATTGGATCTCATGGCTCAGGGTGACGGAAGAGAAGGAGGAAAAGACGGCAACCATGTCACTGAAGAACCCAAAAATGAACCGGTCAATTCAGTAAATGTCCTCACCAGAGCTCAGAAAGCTAAGGCTATGTTTGAGGAGCTTCCTTTTTGGGAGGAAGAGTTGGAGGATCAGCCAGGGAAGGCTAGAAAACCCAAAGCTCAGAAAAGGAGAGAAAAGTATGCAGGTTCGCCCACAGAAGTCAAGGTATCGAAACCACTCAGTCCAGTTGAGTTTGAGATTCCATTGGACATAGGGACACTCCAAAAACAGGACCCTTCCCTAAAACCCTGGTTTGAGAAAGTGTCAGGTCAGCCAGGGGAAACAAAGTGTTTGGAGGAAACAAAATGCATAGTCAGGAATGGTATTTTGTATCAAGTAAATGACAAAAGTGAAGCGCTTGCCTTACCTCACCAGTTCAGACAGCAGGTAATGGAACTGGGCCACTCCATCCCCTGGGCCGGTCACATGGCATTTCAAAAAACACTGCGTCGAGTTGGCAGTCGTTTTGTGTGGCCAGGCATGTATACACAAATTTCAAAATTTTGCAAAACTTGTGAAAAATGCCAATTAACTGCAGGGAAAGGAGTTAGCCAGGCCCATTTGCAACCCCTGCCCATAATTGGTACCCCATTTGAAAGGATCGGAATGGACATTGTTGGTCCACTTGAGAAAAGTTCTGCAGGAAACCGTTTCATTTTGGTCCTGTGTGATTATGCCACTAGATATCCTGAAGCATTTCCACTGCGCTCAATTAAAGCGAAGCAAATTGCAAATTGTCTATTGCAGCTGTTTTCTAGAGTGGGTGTGGCTAAAGAGATTCTGACCGATTGTGGTACCAATTTTATGTCCAAGTTGTTGAAACAGGTCTACCAGCTGTTGGGGGTTAAGGGGATCAGGACCACACCTTATCACCCCCAGACGGACGGGCTGGTAGAGCGCTATAATAAGACGCTAAAACAAATGCTGCGCAAGTTTGTTTCCACCACAGGGGCTGATTGGGACCAGTGGCTGCCATATCTTTTGTTCGCATATAGAGAAGTCCCACAGGCATCCACTGGCTTCTCCCCCTTTGAACTGCTCTATGGACGCCAAGTACGGGGGCCATTGGATCTTCTAAAGGACTACTGGGAGCAAACAGAGACTGAAGGTGACAACATTATTGCTTATGTAATCAAAATGAGGGAGAGACTAGAGGCCATGTCTGCACTGGCCCAGGAGAACCTGAGGGAGGCGCAGTTGCAGCAAAAGACATGGTTTGATCAAAAGGCAAAGGATAGACTCTTCAGCCCAGGCCAAAAGGTACTGTTATTGTTGCCTACAAGTGAGAATAAGCTGTTGGCTAAATGGCATGGCCCTTATGAAGTTACAAAACAGGTTGGAAAAGTAACTTATGAACTGCATATGCCAGAGAGACAAAAGAAACACCAGGTTTTTCATGTGAACCTCCTCAAAGAGTTCCATGAGCGGCAGGGGCCTGCACAGCAGCTATTGGTTCGGGCTGTGCAGGACGAAGAGGAAACAGAAAAGTATTTCCCTACCGGTGCTAAGGAACTGGTTGCTGTTGACCTCTCCCACCTCTCTCCCTCTCAACAGGAGGACATTCAGCCACTGCTTGACCCATTCCTTTTCCAGGAGACCCCGGGCTTCACCTCTTTAGTCCAGCACAAAATACGGCTAAAGAAGGATGCTCCAGTACGCCAGAGGAGCTACAGGATCCCTGAGCGGTTGGTCCCTGTGTTGCAAAAGGAAATCAAGCTAATGTTGGCGCTAGGAATAATTGAAGTGTCAAGTAGTGAATGGTGCAGTCCTATTGTACTGGTACCTAAGAAAGACGGCTCTTTGCGCTTTTGTATTGACTTTAGGTATCTCAACGCGATATCTAATTTTGATCCCTATCCAATGCCTCGGATAGATGACCTGTTGGAGCGAGTCGGGCGAGCGTCCTACATTACTACCTTGGACCTCAGTAAAGGCTACTGGCAGCTGGCACTGGCCCCAGAGGCAAAGGAGCTGACTGCATTCCGGACACCATTTGGTATGTACCAATTTAAAGTAATGCCGTTTGGTCTGCAGGGGGCACCAGCAACTTTCCAGCGCCTGATGGACCACATACTGCGGGATGTGTCTGATTTCTCGGCTGCATACCTGGATGACGTGGTTGTGTACAGTAGCAACTGGGAAGAACATCTGTACCATCTCCAAGAGGTTTTGCAGAGAATCAGAGCAGCGGGACTGACCATCAATCCCCGGAAGTGTACAATGGCCCATAACGAAGTGCAGTACCTTGGTTTCACCATCGGCTTTGGGAGGATCAAACCCCAGGTCGAGAAAATGGAGGCAATACGCTCGTTCCCTGTCCCCACCACAAAAAGGAAGGTGAGGGGATTTATTGGATTAGTGGGGTGGTACAGGAAGTTTGTGCCACATTTTTCTGAAAGAACTGCCATATTAACCAATTTGACTAAGAATGCAGCTCCAAACAAGGTGTGTTGGACGGAGGAGTGTGAGCAGGCATTTAAGGACTTGAAAGAGGCCATCTGTACAGGGCCAGTCCTCCATAGCCCTGACTTCAGCCAGCCCTTCATCCTCCAGATGGACGCCTCTCAAACTGGCCTCGGGGCGGTTTTAATTCAAGAAAAGGAGGGGGAGAGGAGGCCGGTTGTTTTCCTGAGTCGGAGGCTGTTGGATCGGGAAACCAGGTACTCGACAGTTGAAAAGGAGTGCTTGGGAGTAAAATGGGCTGTTGACTCTCTCAGATACTACCTGCTTGGACGTCACTTTCTGTTGGAGACAGACCATCGCGCTCTCCAATGGCTGCATAAAATGAAGGATGCCAACAACCGCATCACTGGATGGTACCTCTCCTTGCAGCCATACAACTTTACAGTCCAGTACCGGCCCGGAAGAGATAACATGGTAGCGGACTGTCTCTCCAGGAGTGCTGAGGAGGAGGCTGCGCCTTAGGAGAGGGAGGGGGAAATGTAACGAACAGGCCGTTCGTTACGGAATGAGTATCCACACATGCACTTTCATAGACTTTGCACTTTATATATATTTACATTGCACCTTTAGAGCACGGAGCACTTACAAGATACGCTAATTTGCACATATAAGATTGCACACATTTGTATTGTTTTAAAGTATTTATTGAAAACATTTTTAGCGTTTGTCACGGAGTCCGGTCGGGCGGGTGCTTCCGGTAATGGTGGCCGCCGGTCTGTGGAGACAAACAACAACAATCAATGTGCAATATGTGCCACTTTTTAAATTAGTTGTGTCTTGTGTGTGTTTGCGTGTGTGGGATGTGGATATTTTAAAGTGTGAAAGCGGTATGCGTGGGTTGAGTTGTGGTTTTACTTACCTGTGTCTCATGTCCAGGTGTCTGGCCAAAAGATTCCCCGGGGGACCAGACACCATTTAAGAGTTCCGGGCCAGCTCAAGACAGCGGACATCGGGGGGAGGAAATGCCACCTATTTTAATTGGGTTTATTCATTTTATACTTTAGGTGTTTGGTTTCTAAGAGTTTATTTTTGTATGTGGGTTTTATATGGTTTATTTGATGATGGGTATTTTATTGGAGGATTTTAACTTAGTTTTAAACAGCTAAGGTTAATTATACACCCCTTGGAGTTTTTATGGTTTTACCCAACAGTATTTAAGCCACCTGTAACCTATCATTGATTGCTCTGCTGCTGGAGAAGAACCACGCTCCCATCCTCCTTGCACCTTAATTTATTTTGCACTGCACTTTGCACGTGAGCACTTTATATTTTTTGTGCAAACTGAAAAAAACATTAAAAAACTGTGGACCACGTCAACCCTGCCTCCAGTATCTGTTTGTGGAACTCACTGCAATCCAGCCGCTCTACCCGTCTTGGTCACAAGGACGCAGAACATAATGTTACACTATAAAAAATTTTAAAAATCCGCGAAACAGCGAGGCGGCGAAAAGTGAACCGCGATAGAGCGAGGGACCACTGCACTCTCGAACCTTTAACCTCAACATGTTTTCCTTCAGACGCTGCAGCGAGTGACGTGTGTTTGTTTTGCAGAACTTTGTGGATTGTGGCGTTCAGACGATGCTCACTGTTCTTTAAACTTCTGCTCAGGTATTGTGTATTTTTATTTTATTGTATGTGTTAAATGTGACGTTTTAATGCAATAACAATAATAATACGTAGATATAATGAGAATGAAACGATCTGCCGCTTTAGGGACACACGTTCTAAATCAGAGCCAGTATTAAGTATAAGAAGTATTGAAAATCAGATATTCATTCATCATCATCATTCATCTGAATGTGAACGATCCTGAACGATCTAGATCAGAACAAGTATAAGAGCACCGAGACTAAACCAGGACTAGACCAGGACTAAACCAGGACTAAACCAGGACTGAACCAGGACTAAAGCAGGATCAAACCAGGACTAAGCATCGTGGTGTCAGATCTGGTATTGCTTCTGTTCCTTGGCGTGAAAATGGACTTTTAAGTGAAATTTCAAAAACACAGCCGAAGCACACAGGGGAATCCCTGTTACGCACCATGTTGGGAGTTCCCCTGTTACGCAGCGTGGTGTGTGCTTCGGCTGTGTTTTTCTGCACTGAAAAATGGTTCCAACCCAAAATGACCAAGTCAAGCTCTCCGTGTTGATTTGCACATTTATTTGCACTCGATATGAATGCGCACTACACAGAAAGTAATTGGGAAAAGCATCGAGCAAATTAATTCCTTTTGGCCGAAATCTTTCTCTGGCGACGTTAGACTCCAGTCTAACGCGGAGTAGCTGCAGATACCGCGGCGGTCAGTGCTGACAGACTAGGACAATGGCTGCGTCACCAGGAAAACGCTTTCCACCACTTATTTTAGTCTCTGGACTGTGGGGAGATGCCCAAGTTTGACCTGGGGGTGGCATATCCCTTTAAAACTCACTAAATGACATCACAAGGTGGAACAGCGCAGGTTGAGCTTTGGGGAAGCAGACAAACGTGTGAATGAACCAGAACACAGCTCCAGGTGTGAGGAACATCAGAACTGGTCCAACTCCCGAATCCCCGAGTCATCTGAGTCCCGCGGCTCTTTTGGTCACTGCAGCGCGGGAATCCTGAGCGGAGTGTGCGCGCACCGGGGTGCGAAGCACTGCAGAACCCACGTGCACTGAAACAGAGCGCGAAGTGCTTTCCCCTCTTTAAGCACCTGGCACTCCTGTCAACAACTGGTGCCCGCTGACATGGCTCGGTGGCACCGCCCGTGGCCACGACAGCGGCCAAATTGTAATTGTTCATCCCAAAAAATTGCTGGCCGACGTGCGCTGAGACATAATCCTCGATGACGTCATCCAATCGGAACCATGGCTAGATCTCGGATTACAGGCCACTTTTGACTCAAACAAACGTGTAGACTAACACATTGAACTTTTGTCATTTGAAAAGTGCTAGTGTGTGTTATTTGGTGACTGCAACATCGTGCCCCGACCACTCACGTTAAACGGATATCGCTAAACTCCAAAATCTCCGGAAATACACCAAATGACATCAAAGTACAATTGGTGAGTAAATGACATTGTTTTATCACCGAAATAAGGTCCAGATTGTAAAAACGTCACTTTTCCTTTAATGTTCTTTCTTACTCATGTGGCATTTTTATTTTGTAGGTGTTCCAAAGAATGGAGATCCTCCTCAAAGATGGTGGGCTTGTTCAGCCCTTCCGCACACCAATGGGAAAGAGTGCGTTTATCATTTCTACAACACCTGAAGTGATATTCGTGTTTGAATCCAGGTCAGAGGTGTGGACTTCATCGAGCTTGTCAAGATTAGACTGTGAGCAACTTTAAAATGATCACTATGGCTTTTGGAAGAACGTCAGGTTTAGTAGGACACTCTGTTTAAGAACTTGGGTTCAAAGGTACTGTTTGGCTCAATTTACAATATTTGTCAAAAGGGACATTTCTTGTTATGTTTTACAAATTGCCGTGTTAAGTCTTTGGAAACTGGAGTTTGACTTTGGGTTGTTTGCATGATGCATGATCAAAAGGCCTTTTGACTGGCCTGTATTTTTTACATGTTTTTAATGTATGTGTAAATGAGCTAGTGTCAAACAATCAACAACAAAACGGAACACTTTTTTGCAGTTAATAGATGCTTTTATTTAAATGAGTGCAGGTCTACTCCTCAGCGGGATCGTCATGAGAAGGAGCAGGGCGAGGCGGAGCGTAGTCGGCCATGTTGGGAAGGTCAGACACCACGCAGCAGCTCAGGCCAAAACGAGAGATCTCCATGTCCTGCACCCGAGTCCAAACTCCAGTGCTCACATCAAAACATTCAACTAAATTAATAATGTGGGAGCCACTTTTCCCACCTACAACATACAGCCGATCTTCAACAACCCCGATGCCAAAGTGGCTGCGCACAGTTTGCATGTTGGGTAGGGGGCGCCAGGTGTTTGTTGTGGGGTTATAGGCTTCCACGGTGTTCATACCCCCACACCCCCCAATAGCGTAGATTTCATTTGCGTAGGCGATGACACTGAGCATAAAGCGCCCGTGGGCCATATCTGCTATCATGGTCCACTGATCGGTCAGTGGGTCGTAGGTCTCAGCTGAGGCCAGGCGCTGCACACCAATACCTCCACAAATGTAGATCTTTCCGTTGTATGCTGTGCTGCTGGCTCTGCTCCTCACTTTGTTCATAGGTGAAATCATGGTCCACTGATTGGTCTCTGGAGAGTATCTTTCGACTGTGTCCAGCCTCTCCTCTCCATTGAACCCACCCATGACATAGATCAAACCATCCAGCAAAGCCACGCTAATGCGGGCCCTTCGTGAATGCATGGGGGCCACTTCTCGCCACGTGTGATTGGCCAGGTCGTACTTGTGGGTAGTGTTGAAATAGTCATAGCCATCCCAGCCTCCAATTACATACACAGATCCATTAAGGAACACTGTGCCGTGAAAGGCTTTTGGTTTCCAGTCATCGTGAGCCACTCCCATCCAGCAATTGGTGCGGTTGTCATAGACTTCAATTTTGTTGGTTGCACTTAAGGCTGGTTTGTCCCAGCCACCTATAGCCATAAGGACCGCACTGGGCAGCCTTGGAGTGTCTAGACGGGTGGGGGGCAGGGCGGCATAGGACCTCCGAGCTCTGGCAACCAATATGACCCTGATGGTTTTAATCGCCACGTCCTTACAGTTACGGTTGTACAGCAGGTTATATTTAATCATGCACTGAGCGAAGTATTTGGGGTGGATCAGACCCACACGGACTTTTGCCAAGAGGTTGGCTAAGTACAGTTTCCTTTCCTCAGGAGCGTGCGCAACCCATCTGAGGACTGCATTTAACACTGCGGTCTCCTCCCTCACGTTCAGCCGATCTTCATCAATCACTGAACACAGGTCTTCCCCGGAAATCTGGAGGAACTCTTCAGAGCTGGTCAAAACCTCTTCGAAATGCTTCAGGATGTATAAGAAGACCAGGTACTTCAGCTGGGGGTAGTAGTATTTGTTTGTGATCTCACAGATGGCGATGAAATTACTGGTTGACAGTTGATTCTCCATGAACTGACAGCAGGCTTGGGTAATGCCGCTCACATCTAAGTAGTCAGCAGCTATTAGGAGCTCCAGGCAGTTTTCCTGGGTGATGTGGACCACCCCGGTGGAGCAGTAGTCCAGGATGATCTTCATGATATCAGCTGACACACCGGAGATCTCAAAAACGTGGCAGTCAGGGCTGGACCAGCGAGTGAAGAGGGCTCTAAAGTATGTGCTGCACCTACTCAGAACCAGCTTGGGTGCTGGGAATTGTACACCGGTCATGTTGAGCAGGATTTCATCGTCTTTCGCCCGTGCTCCATCATCTTTCGCCAGGGCTTCATTGTCTTTCGCCCAGGTTTCAAAGTTTTTTGCGCGAGTTGCGTTTTTGCTATCCATCGGTTTGGTTAACAATCACCGTCTAAGTCTAAGTCTGCTCTGTCTGTCGGTGTCTCTGTGTCTGAAAGGACTTACTCTTATAACCTCTGGTCTGATATGAGTCACAGTGTTCTGTGAATCACAAAGCCTGTTCAAAGATCAAAGACTTTGATCTTTGATCTTTGATCTTTGATGATGGAACCCATGGTCACATGATCACTTTAGCCACAAATATGACGATTGATTTAATTCAATTCTACTATAAACTCGTCTCAGTTCTCAGATTTCCCGCTGAAGTGAGGTCCACAGATCAGACTCAACATAGCGACTCGAGCGTTTAAAAGAGCTCTGACCACAGACTGTTCATGGCTTTAACAGAGCCAATGTACACAAGTCTGAACACAAGTCTGTACGTAAATCTGTACGTAAATCTGAACACAAAGACGTGAGACTGGGAGCATCCATTTCCGTCTGTGTCAGAACGCGCACTGCACCATTTGGAGTTTATAATAGAATTGAATTAAATCATTCGTCATATTTGCGGCTAAAGTTCTATTTAGGATTATTCTGCCCAGCTCAGCAGGAGGCCCGGGGGCCGCGTTTGGCCCCGGGACACAGTTTGGACCATAGTTTAGAGACGCCCCGGGTTAGCAAAGTGCTAATGGACATGATAATGACTTTAAATATTCTTTAAAGTGATGTCACACAAACCTTCATGACAAACACTTAACCTGAGCCACAAATGACAGTGTAAAAAGTGTTACTTAGGTTTTCGCGAGTTTATCCAAAGCGTTTTTCCGCACAGATCAGTAAGTGCTCCATTTGCAGGCAGCGCAGGAGCTAGCGCTTAGCTTTATAGCGCAAACAGAGCTAGAGTTTAGCTTTATCACAAACTCGCCGCTCCGTTGGTAAAGATCATTTTCTGTTGTTAAACTGTTGTAATTTCCTGTGGTGCGGCCTGCCTCGTGCTGTGCCCTGGTGAATGCGCAGGGAAAAGTACTCACCATGACTAAAAGTGCAAAAGAACATGAACTAGAACGGAACAGAGCGGCACGAGGCGCGAGGAGCGACAACAATGACGTCACACACCACGAGACCAGCGCGCGTGCACGGCCAACAAAACTACAACAAAAATAAACTCAAATTTAAAAATATATATGATAAAAATAAAAATGACTCATCTTCTCGGGACTTACAGTGTATTTATTTATGTGATTTATTTATTTACTTTTATTTTGTGATGTGACGTGAAAAGCGTCTGCGCACTGCCAGCAGGGGGCGCCACTGTATGTTTGGCTTTGATGAAAATAATGAATATAACGCACATTAAATTGATCTGATAAATCTTTTGATCTTGATGTCTCAGTTCCACATTCCACAATCAGTACATTATTGCACTGCCGTTCTTGTCTCATGTGTATAGCTGTGATTTGATATTTTATTTTATCTTTTATTATTTTTATTCTGATTTGTACATATACACTTATTATTTTTATTTTTATAATCATGTCTCATTTGACTCCAGTCTCTTGCTCTTGTTTTGCTATTCCATCTATTTTTTGTTCCCCTCTGTTATATTTTATATTGATCAGTGAGCGACTGAACCCAAATAATTTCCCTTGTGGATCAATTCACTGCTTTTCACGAACATTTAAAACGGCACATTCTTTTAGTTAAAGTGTCTGAAAATAATACTACTTAGACCTCATTTAGTCCTGGTTTAGACCTGGTTTAGACTTGGTTTAGTCCTGGTTTAGACCTGATATAGTCCTGGTTTAGTCCCAGTTTAGACCTGGTTTAGACCTGATATAGTCCTGGTTTAGTCCCAGTTTAGACCTGGTTTAGACCTGATATAGTCCTGGTTTACTCCCAGTTTAGACCTGGTATAGACCTGATATAGTCCTGGTTTAGTCCCAGTTTAGACCTGGTTTAGACCTGATATAGTCCTGGTTTAGTCCCAGTTTAGGCTTGGTTTAGACCTGATATAGTCCTGGTTTAGTCCCAGTTTAGACCTGGTTAAACCTGATATAGTCCTGGTTTAGTCCCAGTTTAGACCTGGTTTAGACCTGATATAGTCCTGGTTTAGTCCCAGTTTAGACCTGGTTTAGATCTGATATAGTCCTGGTTTAGTCCCAGTTTAGACCTGGTTTAGACCTGATATAGTCCTGGTTTAGTCCCAGTTTAGACCTGATATAGTCCTGGTTTAGTCCCAGTTTAGACCTGGTTTAGACCTGATATAGTCCTGGTTTAGTCCCAGTTTAGACCTGGTTTAGACCTGATATAGTCCTGGTTTAGTCCCAGTTTAGACCTGGTTTAGACCTGATATAGAAATGTCCTCACATGAGCAGTGTGACCCACTGACGTATAATCGGTGTAACTATGAAAAAGAAAACTGAGCTGTTGTGCATAAAAGTGAAGATTTCTGTTTGCAGTTGATTAATATTTGTGATTGAAATGAAATGTATTGATTTGAAATGTTTTAAAGTAACTCTGTGTGAATGTCGAGTCTGGGAAAGGGGGATGACTCTTCTTTCTGCTCCTTTTCATTCATTTCTTGTATGTTTAATATTAAGACTGTTAATGTTTTTTATATTTTATGAATGAAATAAAGAAATATAAAAACTGCAATACTTTACTTTTTCTCTTTTTCCTATATAACAATAACTGTATGACTGACGTTTCATGATACTTTTGTACGACGATCAGATGGAAGAAAAGTTAAAAAACGTTGGAAAACATAAACGTGTACTTTAGGAAAAGTACTTTCACACATGTATTTTCAATTACAAGTACTACTGCCAAAAATACACACATGAAAAATACTTCTCAGGGGTATTTACGAGATACTTTTAGGACAATTTAGACGTGTTTTAGGAGAGTTTTCTTTAAGAGTTTGTTGATGAAAGAAGAAGCAGAAACTCATGAGAAAACTGTGTACAAGTACAAGTACAGGTACAAGTACAAGTACAGGTACAAGTACAAGTACAGGTACAGGTACAAGTACAAGTACAAGTACAGGTACAAGTACAAGTACAAGTACAGGTACAAGTACTGTGATTTTATGTAGTGAAGTACAATTACAGACGAGAAACAAAACGCAATACTATTACTACTACTACTACTAAATCTCCAGCACAGGCCGATATTTAGTTCTGGTTGTTCAGTTTATTTCCAGGTTTTCCAGGTTAGGCATATGAATGAGAAAGTATGAATGCATCTGTGGGTAAAGTGACAAAAGCTTTCTGTGACAATATGAAATGATTCTCACATTTGTGTTTCTTGCAGCTCATTCAGATCTGATTTAGTTTGTCTCATTTTTGTGTCTGTCCTTTGGAAACATCAGATTTTGGGACTTATTTCATGTTTTGTCCTTCAAATTATAAATCTAAAATAAATGACTTTTACGTGAATAGTAGTTTTCCCACAGAGTGTTTTCTGTTTGAGAGAAGAACTCAGACTAAATATGTTGGGTTTTTGTGTTAAACACGTGTGAATGAAACAAAAGGTAACTCCAGGTCTGTTTTTGATGAGGAAACAGCATTACAGCATAGATTCCAAAATGGCATAATCTAGGCCCTTTAATGTTCTTTCTTACTCATGTGGCATTTTTATTTTGTAGGTGTTCCAAAGAATGGAGATCCTCCTCAAAGATGGTGGGCTTGTTCAGCCCTTCCGCACACCAATGGGAAAGAGTGCGTTTATCATTTCTACAACACCTGAAGTGATATTCGTGTTTGAATCCAGGTCAGAGGTGTGGACTTCATCGAGCTTGTCAAGATTAGACTGTGAGCAACTTTAAAATGATCACTATGGCTTTTGGAAGAACGTCAGGTTTGGTAGGACACTCTGTTTAAGAACTTGGTTTCAAAGGTACTGTTTGGCTCAATTTACAATATTTGTCAAAAGGGACATTTCTTGTTATGTTTTACAAATTGCCGTGTTAAGTCTTTGGAAACTGGAGTTTGACTTTGGGTTGTTTGCATGATGCATGATCAAAAGGCCTTTTGACTGGCCTGTATTTTTTACATGTTTTTAATGTATGTGTAAATGAGCTAGTGTCAAACAATCAACAACAAAACGGAACACTTTTTTGCAGTTAATAGATGCTTTTATTTAAATGAGTGCAGGTCTACTCCTCAGCGGGATCGTCATGAGAAGGAGCAGTGCGAGGTGGAGCGTAGTCGGCCATGTTGGGAAGGTCAGACACCACGCAGCAGCTCAGGCCAAAACGAGAGATCTCCATGTCCTGCACCCGAGTCCAAACTCCAGTGCTCACATCAAAACATTCAACTAAATTAATAATGTGGGAGCCATTGAACCCGCCTACAACATACAGCCGATCTTCAACAACCCCGATGCCAAAGTCGAAGCGCCCAGTTTGCATGTTGGGTAGGGGGCGCCAGGTGTTTGTTGTGGGGTTATAGGCTTCCACGGTGTTCATACCCTCATACCCCCCAATAGCGTAGATTTCATTTGCATACGTGATTACACTGAGCATACAGCGCCCGTGGGCCATATCTGCTATCATGGTCCACTGATCGGTCAGTGGGTCGTAGGTCTCAGCTGAGGCCAGGCGCTGCACACCATCAATACCTCCACAAATGTAGATCTTTCCGTTGTATGCTGTGCTGCTGGCTCTGCTCCTCACTTTGTTCATAGGTGAAATCATGGTCCACTGATTGGTCTCTGGAGAGTATCTTTCGACTGTGTCCAGCCTCTCCTTTCCATTGCACCCACCCATGACATAGATCAAACCATCCAGCAAAGCCACGCTAATGCGGGCCCTTCGTGAATGCATGGGGGCCACTTCTCGCCACGCGTGATTGGCCAGGTCGTACTTGTGGGTAGTGTTGAAATAGTCATAGCCATTCCTCCCACCAGTCACATACACAGATCCATTAAGGAACACTGTGCCGTGAAAGGCTTTTGGTTTCCAGTCATCGTGAGCCACTCCCATCCAGCAATTGGTGCGGTTGTCATAGACTTCAATTTTGTTGGTTGCACTTAAGGCTGGTTTGTCCCAGCCACCTATAGCCATAAGGACCGCACTGGGCAGCCTTGGAGTGTCTAGACGGGTGGGGGGCAGGGCGGCATAGGACCTCCGAGCTCTGGCAACCAATATGACCCTGAGGGTTTTAATTGCCACGTCCTTACAGTTACGGTTGTATAGCAGGTTATATTTAATCATGCACTGAGCGAAGTATTTGGGGTGGATCAGACCCACACGGACTTTTGCCAAGAGGTTGGCTAAGTACAGGTTCCTTTCCTCAGGAGCGTGCGCAACCCATCTGAGGACTGCATTTAACACTGTGGTCTCCTCCCTCACGTTCAGCCGATCTTCATCAATCACTGAACACAGGTCTTCCCCGGAAATCTGGAGGAACTCTTCAGAGCTGGTCAAAACCTCTTCGAAATGCTTCAGGATGTATAAGAAGACCAGGTACTTCAGCTGGGGGTAGTAGTATTTGTTTGTGATCTCACAGATAGTGATGCAATTACTGGGGGACAGTTGATTCTCCATGAACTGACAGCAGGCTTGGGTAATGCCGCTCACATCTAAGTAGTCAGCAGCTATTAGGAGCTCCAGGCAGTTTTCCTGGGTGATGTGGACCACCCCGGTGGAGCAGTAGTCCAGGATGATCTTCATGATATCAGCTGACACACCGGAGATCTCAAAAACGTGGCAGTCAGGGCTGGACCAGCGAGTGAAGAGGGCTCTAAAGTATGTGCTGCACCTACTCAGAACCAGCTTGGGTGCTGCGAATTGTACACCGGTCATGTTGAGCAGGATTTCATCGTCTTTCGCCCGTGCTCCATCATCTTTCGCCAGGGCTTCATTGTCTTTCGCCCAGGTTTCAACGTTTTTTGCGCGAGTTGCGTTTTTGCTATCCATCGGTTTGGTTAACAATCACCGTCTAAGTCTAAGTCTGCTCTGTCTGTCGGTGTCTCTGTGTCTGAAAGGACTTACCCTTATAACCTCTGGTCTGATATGAGTCACAGTGTTCTGTGAATCACAAAGCCTGTTCAAAGATCAAAGACTTTGATCTTTGATCTTTGATGATGGAACCCATGGTCACATGATCACTTTAGCCACAAATATGACGATTGATTTAATTCAATTCTACTATAAACTCGTCTCAGTTCTCAGATTTCCCGCTGAAGTGAGGTCCACAGATCAGACTCAACATAGCGACTCGAGCGTTTAAAAGAGCTCTGACCCCAGACTGTTCATGGCTTTTACAGAGCCAATGTACACAAGTCTGAACACAAGTCTGTACGTAAATCTGTACGTAAATCTGAACGCAAAGACGTGAGACTGGGAGCATCCATTTCCGTCTGTGTCAGAATGCGCACGGCGCCATTTGGAGTTTATAATAGAATTGAATTAAATCATTCGTCATATTTGCGGCTAAAGTTCTATTTAGGATCATTCTGCCCAGCTCAGCAGGAGGCCCGGGGGCCGCGTTTGGCCCCGGGACACAGTTTGGACCATAGTTTAGAGACGCCCTGGGTTAGCAAAGTGCTAATGGACATGACAATGACTTTAAATATTCTTTAAAGTGATGTCACACAAACCTTCATGACAAACGCTTAACCTGAGCCACAAATGACAGCGTAAAAAGTGTTACTTAAGTTTTCGCGAGTTTATCCAAAGCGTTTTTCCGCACAGATCAGTAAGTGCGCCATTTGCAGGCAGCGCAGGAGCTAGCGCTTAGCTTTATAGCGCAAACAGAGCTAGAGTTTAGCTTTATCACAAACTCGCCGCTCCGTTGGTAAAGATCATTTTCTGTTGTTAAACTGTTGTAATTTCCTGTGGTGCGGCCTGCCTCGTGCTGTGCCCGGGTGAATGCGCAGGGAAAAGTACTCACCATGACGAAAAGTGCAAAAGAACATGAACTAGAACAGAACGGAACAGAGCAGCACGAGGCGCGAGGAGCGACAACAATGACGTCACACACCACGAGACCAGCGCGCGTGCACGGCCAACAAAACTACAACAAAAATAAACTCAAATTTAAAAATATATATGATAAAAATAAAAATGACTCATCTTCTCGGGACTTACAGTGTATTTATTTATATGATTTATTCATTTACTTTTATTTTGTGACGTGACGTGAAAAGCGTCTGCGCACTGCCAGCAGGGGGCGCCACTGTATGTTTGGCTTTGATGAAAATGAATATAACGCACATTAAATTGATCTGATAAATCTTTTGATCTTGATGTCTCAGTTCCACATTCCACAATCAGTACATTATTGCACTGCCGTTCTTGTCTCATGTGTATAGCTGTGATTTGATATTTTATTTTATCTTTTATTATTTTTCTATTTTATTCTGATTTGTACATATACACTTATTATTTTTATTTTTATAATCATGTCTCATTTGACTCCAGTCTCTTGCTCTTGTTTTGCTATTCCATCTATTTTTTGTTCCCCTCTGTTATATTTTATATTGATCAGTGAGCGACTGAACCCAAATAATTTCCCTTGTGGATCAATTCACTGCTTTTCACGAACATTTAAAACAGCACATTCTTTTAGTTAAAGTGTCTGAAAATAATACTACTTAGACCTCATTTAGTCCTGGTTTAGACCTGGTTTAGACTTGGTTTAGTCCTGGTTTAGACCTGATATAGTCCTGGTTTAGTCCCAGTTTAGACTTGGTTTAGACCTGATATAGTCCTGGTTTAGACCTGGTTTAGACCTGATATAGTCCTGGTTTAGTCCCAGTTTAGACCTGGTTTAGACCTGATATAGTCCTAGTTTAGACCTGGTTTAGACCTGATATAATCCTGGTTTAGTCCCAGTTTAGACCTGCTTTAAACCTGATATAGTCCTGGTTTAGTCCCAGTTTAGACCTGATATAGTCCTGGTTTAGTCCCAGTTTAGACCTGATATAGTCCTGGTTTAGTCCCAGTTTAGACCTGATATAGTCCTGGTTTAGTCCCAGTTTAGACCTGATATAGTCCTGGTTTAGTCCCAGTTTAGACCTGGTTTAGACCTGATATAGTCCTGGTTTAGTCCCAGTTTAGACCTGGTTTAGACCTGATATAGTCCTGGTTTAGTCCCAGTTTAGACCTGGTTTAGCCCTGATATAGTCCTGGTTTAGTCCCAGTTTAGTCCTGGTTTAGATCTGATATAGTCTTGGTTTAGTCCCAGTTTAGACCTGGTTTAGACCTGATATAGTCCTGGTTTAGTCCCAGTTTAGACCTGGTTTAGACCTGATATAGTCCTGGTTTAGTCCCAGTTTAGTCCTGGTTTAGATCTGATATAGTCCTGGTTTAGTCCCAGTTTAGACCTGATATAGTCCTGGTTTAGTCCCAGTTTAGACCTGATATAGTCCTGGTTTAGTCCCAGTTTAGACCTGATATAGTCCTGGTTTAGTCCCAGTTTAGACCTGGTTTAGACCTGATATAGTCCTGGTTTAGTCCCAGTTTAGTCCTGGTTTAGATCTGATATAGTCCTGGTTTAGTCCCAGTTTAGACCTGGTTTAGACCTGATATAGTCCTGGTTTAGTCCCAGTTTAGACCTGGTTTAGACCTGATATAGTCCTGGTTTAGTCCCAGTTTAGACCTGATATAGTCCTGGTTTAGTCCCAGTTTAGACCTGATATAGTCCTGGTTTAGTCCCAGTTTAGACCTGATATAGTCCTGGTTTAGTCCCAGTTTAGACCTGGTTTAGACCTGATATAGTCCTGGTTTAGTCCCAGTTTAGTCCTGGTTTAGATCTGATATAGTCCTGGTTTAGTCCCAGTTTAGACCTGGTTTAGACCTGATATAGTCCTGGTTTAGTCCCAGTTTAGACCTGGTTTAGACCTGATATAGTCCTGGTTTAGTCCCAGTTTAGTCCTGGTTTAGATCTGATATAGTCCTGGTTTAGTCCCAGTTTAGACCTGGTTTAGACCTGATATAGTCCTGGTTTAGTCCCAGTTTAGACCTGGTTTAGACCTGATATAGTCCTGGTTTAGTCCCAGTTTAGTCCTGGTTTAGATCTGATATAGTCCTGGTTTAGTCCCAGTTTAGACCTGGTTTAGACCTGATATAGTCCTGGTTTAGTCCCAGTTTAGACCTGGTTTAGACCTGATATAGTCCTGGTTTAGTCCCAGTTTAGACCTGGTTTAGACCTGATATAGTCCTGGTTTAGTCCCAGTTTAGACCTGATATAGTCCTGGTTTAGTCCCAGTTTAGACCTGGTTTAGACCTGATATAGTCCTGGTTTAGTCCCAGTTTAGTCCTGGTTTAGATCTGATATAGTCCTGGTTTAGTCCCAGTTTAGACCTGGTTTAGACCTGATATAGTCCCAGTTTAGACCTGGTTTGGACCTGGTATAGTCCTGGTTTAGTCCCAGTTTAGACCTGGTTTAGACCTGATATAGTCCTGGTTTAGTCCCAGTTTAGACCTGGTTTAGACCTGGTTTAGACCTGATATAGTCCTGGTTTAGTCCCAGTTTAGACCTGGTTTAGACCTGATATAGTCCTGGTTTAGTCCCAGTTTAGACCTGGTTTAGACCTGATATAGTCCTGGTTTAGTCCCAGTTTAGACCTGGTTTAGACCTGATATAGAAATGTCCTCACATGAGCAGTGTGACCCACTGACGTATAATCGGTGTAACTATGAAAAAGAAAACTGAGCTGTTGTGCATAAAAGTGAAGATTTCTGTTTGCAGTTGATTAATATTTGTGATTGAAATGAAATGTATTGATTTGAAATGTTTTAAAGTAACTCTGTGTGAATGTCGAGTCTGGGAAAGGGGGATGACTCTTCTTTCTGCTCCTTTTCATTCATTTCTTGTATGTTTAATATTAAGACACTGTTAATGTTTTTTATATTTTATGAATGAAATAAACAAATATAAAAAACTGCAATACTTTACTTTTTCTCTTTTTCCTATATAACAATAACTGTATGACTGACGTTTCATGATACTTTTGTACGACGATCAGATGGAAGAAAAGTAAAAAAACGTTGGAAAACATAAACGTGTGCTTTAGGAAAAGTACTTTCACACATGTATTTTCAATTACAAGTACTACTGCCAAAAATACACACATGAAAAATACTTCTCAGGGGTATTTACGAGATACTTTTAGGACAATTTAGACGTGTTTTAGGAGAGTTTTCTTTAAGAGTTTGTTGATGAAAGAAGAAGCAGAAACTCATGAGAAAACTGTGTACAAGTACAAGTACAAGTACAGGTACAAGTACAAGTACAGGTACAGGTACAGGTACAAGTACAAGTACAAGTACAAGTACAGGTACAAGTACAAGTACAAGTACAGGTACAAGTACAGGTACAGGTACAAGTACAGGTACAAGTACAGGTACAAGTACAAGTACAAGTACAGGTACAAGTACAGGTACAGGTACAAGTACAAGTACAAGTACAAGTACAGGTACAAGTACAAGTACAAGTACAGGTACAAGTACAAGTACAAGTACAAGTACAGGTACAAGTACTGTGATTTTATGTAGTGAAGTACAATTACAGATGAGAAACAAAACGCAATACTATTACTACTACTACTACTAAATCTCCAGCACAGGCCGATATTTAGTTCTGGTTGTTCAGTTTATTTCCAGGTTTTCCAGGTTAGGCTTATGAATGAGAAAGTATGAATGCATCTGTGGGTAAAGTGACAAAAGCTTTCTGTGACAATATGAAATGATTCTCACATTTGTGTTTCTTGCAGCTCATTCAGATCTGATTTAGTTTGTCTCATTTTTGTGTCTGTCCTTTGGAAACATCAGATTTTGGGACTTATTTCATGTTTTGTCCTTCAAATTATAAATCTAAAATAAATGACTCTTACGTGAATAGTAGTTTTCCCACAGAGTGTTTTCTGTTTGAGAGAAGAACTCAGACTAAATATGTTGGGTTTTTGTGTTAAACACGTGTGAATGAAACAAAAGGTAACTCCAGGTCTGTTTTTGATGAGGAAACAGCATTACAGCATAGATTCCAAAATGGCATAATCTAGGCCCTTTAATGTTCTTTCTTACTCATGTGGCATTTTTATTTTGTAGGTGTTCCAAAGAATGGAGATCCTCCTCAAAGATGGTGGGCTTGTTCAGCCCTTCCGCACACCAATGGGAAAGAGTGCGTTTATCATTTCTACAACACCTGAAGTGATATTCGTGTTTGAATCCAGGTCAGAGGTGTGGACTTCATCGAGCTTGTCAAGATTAGACTGTGAGCAACTTTAAAATGATCACTATGGCTTTTGGAAGAACGTCAGGTTTAGTAGGACACTCTGTTTAAGAACTTGGGTTCAAAGGTACTGTTTGGCTCAATTTACAATATTTGTCAAAAGGGACTAGCCTGGGAATTCCCAGGCCGCTTCCGTTCGTTTCGAACTGGAAGGCGGCCTGGAAACTCGTCCAAGCGAGAGTCCCAGATTTAGGGCCCCAATCAGAGAGCGGGGGAGGTGTGGCAAGACGGTGACGCGTACTACATGACAAACGGAAGCTTGTAGTTTGAACTGACAACTGACATGATTGGCTATGGACTTACGTATACGCTCAATGATAGACATTCATAACGCCCAATAAAC
This sequence comes from Paratrypauchen microcephalus, assembly GCA_036785185.1. Classification (NCBI taxonomy): domain Eukaryota; kingdom Metazoa; phylum Chordata; class Actinopteri; order Gobiiformes; family Gobiidae; genus Paratrypauchen; species Paratrypauchen microcephalus. The sequence goes on from JAVJIX010000042.1 coordinate 3,719,700, forward strand.
GGCCGTTGGCAATCGCTAACCACACCTCCGCTACGGGATTTTTCGAAGCGAGTTTCCAGACCCATATCTCACTTGTGATATGGTCAGGTGTTAACCAGACTAAAAAGGGACATTTCTTGTTATGTTTTACAAATTGCCGTGTTAAGTCTTTGGAAACTGGAGTTTGACTTTGGGTTGTTTGCATGATGCATGATCAAAAGGCCTTTTGACTGGCCTGTATTTTTTACATGTTTTTAATGTATGTGTAAATGAGCTAGTGTCAAACAATCAACAACAAAACGGAACACTTTTTTGCAGTTAATAGATGCTTTTATTTAAATGAGTGCAGGTCTACTCCTCAGCGGGATCGTCATGAGAAGGAGCAGGGCGAGGCGGAGCGTAGTCGGCCATGTTGGGAAGGTCAGACACCACGCAGCAGCTCAGGCCAAAACGAGAGATCTCCATGTCCTGCACCCGAGTCCAAACTCCAGTGCTCACATCAAAACATTCAACTACATTAATAATGTGGGAGCCATTGAACCCGCCTACAACATACAGCCGATCTTCAACAACCCCGATGCCAAACTGGCTGCGCCCAGTTTGCATGTTGGGTAGGGGGCGCCAGGTGTTTGTTGTGGGGTTATAGGCTTCCACTGTGTTCATACCCCCACACCCCCCAATAGCGTAGATTTCATTTGCATACGTGATTACACTGTGCATAAAGCGCCTGTTGGCCATATCTGCTATCATGGTCCACTGATCGGTCAGTGGGTCGTAGGTCTCAGCTGAGGCCAGGCGCTGCACACCATCAATACCTCCACAAATGTAGATCTTTCCGTTGTATGCTGTGCTGCTGGCTCTGCTCCTCACTTTGTTCATAGGTGAAATCATGGTCCACTGATTGGTCTGTGGAGAGTATCTTTCGACTGTGTCCAGATTCTTCTGTCTATTCTCCCCACCCATGACATAGATCAAACCATCCAGCAAAGCCACGCTAATGCGGGCCCTTCGTGAATGCATGGGGGCCACTTCTCGCCACGTGTGATTGGCCAGGTCGTACTTGTGGGTAGTGTTGGAATAGTCATAGCCATCCCACCCACCAGTCACATACACAGATCCATTAAGGAACACTGTGCCGTGAAAGGCTTTTGGTTTCCAGTCATCGTGAGCCACTCCCATCCAGCAATTGGTGCGGTTGTCATAGATTTCAATTTTGTTGGTTGCACTTAAGCCTGGTTTGTCCCAGCCACCTATAGCCATAAGGACCGCACTGGACAGCCTTGGAGTGTCTAGACGGGTGGGGGGCAGGGCGGCATAGGACCTCCGAGCTCTGGCAACCAATATGACCCTGAGGGTTTTAATCGCCACGTCCTTACAGTTACGGTTGTACAGCAGGTTATATTTAATCATGCACTGAGCGAAGTATTTGGGGTGGATCAGAGCCACACGGACTTTTGCCAAGAGGTTGGCTAAGTACAAGTTCCTTTCCTCAGGAGCGTGCGCAACCCATCTGAGGACTGCATTTAACACTGCGGTCTCCTCCCTCACGTTCAGCCGATCTTCATCAATCACTGAACACAGGTCTTCCCCGGAAATCTGGAGGAAGTCTTCAGAGCTGGTCAAAACCTCTTCGAAATGCTTCAGGATGTATAAGAAGACCAGGTACTTCAGCTGGGGGTAGTAGTATTTGTTTGTGATCTCCCAGATAGTGATGGAATTACTGGGGGACAGTTGATTCTCCATGAACTGACAGCAGGCTTGGGTAATGCCGCTCACATCTAAGTAGTCAGCAGCTATTAGGAGCTCCAGGCAGTTTTCCTGGGTGATGTGGACCACCCCGGTGGAGCAGTAGTCCAGGATGATCTTCATGAAATCAGCTGACACACTGGAGATCTCAAAAACATGGCAGTCAGGGCTGGACCAGCGAGTGAAGAGGGCTCTAAAGTATGTGCTGCACCTACTCAGAACCAGCTTGGGTGCTGCGAATTGTACACCGGTCATGTTGAGCAGGATTTCATCGTCTTCGCCCGTGCTCCATCATCTTTCGCCAGGGCTCCATTGTCTTTCGCCCAGGTTTCAACATTTTTTGCGCAGGTTGCGTTTTTTTTATCCATCGGTTTGGTTAACAATCACCGTCTAAGTCTCAGTCTGCTCTGTCTGTCGGTGTCTCTGTGTCTGAAAGGACTTACCCTTATAACCTCTGGTCTGATATGAGTCACAGTGTTCTGTGAATCACAAAGCCTGTTCAAAGATCAAAGACTTTGATCTTTGATCTTTGATCTTTGATGATGGAACCCATGGTCACATGATCACTTTAGCCACAAATATGACGATTGATTTTAATTCAATTCTACTATAAACTCGTCTCAGTTCTCAGATTTCCCGCTGAAGTGAGGTCCACAGATCAGACTCAACATAGCGACTCGAGCGTTTAAAAGAGCTCTGACCACAGACTGTTCATGGCTTTTACAGAGCCAATGTACACAAGTCTGAACACAAGTCTGTACGTAAATCTGTACGTAAATCTGAACGCAAAGACGTGAGACTGGGAGCATCCATTTCCGTCTGTGTCAGAATGCGCGCGGCGCCATTTGGAGTTTATAATAGAATATAATTAAATCATTCGTCATATTTGCGGCTAAAGTTCTATTTAGGATTATTCTGCCCAGCTCAGCAGGAGGCCCGGGGGCCGCGTTTGGCCCCGGGACACAGTTTGGACCATAGTTTAGAGACATAGGGTTAGCAAAGTGCTAATGGACATGATAATGACTTTAAAGGAGAATTAACATTTTTTATAATCTGATTATAAACCTTATTTCAGTAATAAAACAAGTTGTTTTACTCACCCATATCACTTTGGTGTCATTTGGAGCATTTCCGGAGATGTTTTAGATTTGCGATATCCGTAACGTGAGTTCTCGGGGCATATGTTTGCGGTCTCCAAATAACACAAACTTTAGCACTTTTCAAATCATAGAAGCTCAATATCTTAGTTTAGACTTTCGTTTGAGTCAAAAGTGGCCTGTAATCCGAGATTTAGCCATAGTTTCGAGTAGATGAGGAAGTCACAGTTGATTTCGCAGAAAAGAAGACGCAACTTTTCTGTTGTGAGCGACACATGGCAGCGAGGCCGGTGTACTGTCAGAATGAGACGCTTTGTCAGTTTAAGACGCCTCCTCCGAGATGAGCGCTACTGCACAAGCGCGCATGACGTGATGGTTTAGAAACAGCTGGGCTACAGCCGTATGCCTCCTCATGCGCGCGCATGCATGACGTGACATAATCGTATAAATACGCCCATCTTGGCTCCAGAGGCAGAAGTCATTTTGATTTCTCCCGAACGAGACAGGAGTCTAGTTATTCTCAACATAACAGGCAAAAGTCGAGTTATTTTCAACAAAACGAGGCGGAAAACAAGGCGGACGTCAAGTTATTCTCAACATAACGAGGCAGAAGTCTTTTTTTTTTTCAACAGGAGTGGAGTTTTCTACAATTTCAACGCAAGTAACATTTTAAGAGTGTTTTGGTTTTATTGTATGTTTTAACATGTTTTAGCATGTAAAGAACGATAATTAGCGCCAGAATACCTACGTAAGATGATAATGGTTTGTATTTAACATTTGACTGCATGCTACGTGTCTCGTATTAAACTTATCGTATTAAACCGCGCTAGTGTGCTAGCACACGGCTAGTCTGTAGCCAGAGCTCGCGCAGCTCTTGGCGCACCACGTGTGCATCAACCGCACTCCTGTATGTGTGTATGTATATGTATATATATACATATATAATGTATATGTGTACGTATGTATATATACATATATAATGTATATGTATGTGTGTGTATGTATATATACATATATGTGTGTATGTATATGTATGTATATATACATATGTATGTATGTATATGTATGTATATATACATGTATGTGTATGTATGTATATGTATATACATATATATGTGTGTGTATGTATATATATGTATATATACATACACATATATACACACACATATATACACACATACATATACATTATATATACATACATACATGTATATATACATACATATACATTATATATATATATATATATTTTTCATTGCATTTATATAGCGCCTTTCATGACATGCCTTATCATCCCAAAGCGCTCCACAGTTCACCGTTCATTCACTCCACACTTGGTGGAGGTAAGCTACTTTCTGTAGCCACAGCTGCCCTGGGGCAGGCTGACGGAAGCGAGGCTGCCAATCTGCGCCATCGGCCCCTCCGACCACCTCCAACACTCACGCACACTCCACTTTCATCCTAGGCAAAAGGTGGGTAAAGTGTCTTGCCTAAGGACACAGCGACAGTTTTTTTTGCAACTGGCGCCCCACTGTGGCACCTGGAATTCCCAGCGGTCTCCCATCCAAGTACTAACCAGGCCCTGCCTTGCTTAGCTTCTGAGATCTGACGGGATCAGGCTTTGACAGGCAGGTATGGCCTGTGTATATATGTATATATACACATATATAATGTGTATGTGTGTATGTATGTATATATACATATATAATGTGTATGTGTGTATGTATGTATATGTATAAATACGGTATGTGAATGTTATGAAATAACATGAATGTGGTAAACATTTATAGATTGTCAACATGTCAGAGAAGACCCTCGTTCTTGTGGATCCACTGCCTAATGAGACGAAGAGACGAAGTATGCAAGACCTTTCGAAATTGGATGTAAAGTCTGAGGAAAAATTTGAAGTCAAGTCCTTGGTCTTTTGTATGTGATAATGTGTCTAATGTATTGCATATAAGATAAGATAAGATAAGCCTTTATTGATCTCACACAGGAGAAATTTACTCGCCACAGTAGCTCCAGGACATTTGGACAAGAGGGAAAAGTGCATGCAGGCAGGGAGGGGATAAAGTAAGTAATAAATAATACAAATAGTAATACGTAATAATAATAATAATGGGAAATAGTAATAATGATAATAGTAACAACAAGCATCAACATGAAAAAGGAGGATATTGCACGTCTGGCCTATATGTTAGAATTATACAGTCTGATGGCGGTGGGGATGAAGGATCTGCAGTAGCGCTCCTTCTTGCACTGGGGGTGTCTTAGTCGGCTGCTAAAGGAGCTGCTCAGCTCCTCTACAGTCCGGTGCAGAGGGTGAGAGGTGTCGTCCTTAATGGACATGAATTTGGCCAGTACCCTCCTCTCAGCCACCTCCTCTACACGGTCCAGAGGACAGCCCAGGACATGCTTGTTATGCTTTTCACACAATAGGAACTTCTTGAGGATGGCAGGCCGTTCAGTCCCAAGACAGAGATGGACTCTTCAAACTGTTCCACATGAAATGCAGCAAGATGGCAGTAGCTGTGGCATTTTGGTTTTAAAGGTAAAGATTTCACTGTTTCCACTAATTTCTTTCTCTTGTATCTATCCAATTATATGTTGGTAAATGCCTAAAATTGCGTTTTGAATTTTGCAGAAGAGATTTTGAAACGCCAATCAAGACCGACCCGACAGAAGTCTTGAAGGCTCGACTAGACGTCACACGTGCACTCCTAGAGGCCTCATCATAAATATATAAATAAATGTTTGTGGTTAAGTAGAAAAGCATTAAGTCTTGAGCAGTGAATCATAGCGAAGACAAATGACAAACAATTAAAACAGGTTATTAAGAGCAGCTTGCAATTAATAACAGTAAAAGATTATGTTAAAAAAACACAAGAAAATAACTAAATACTGACCTGTCTGTTTTAATTATTTTGAATGAAAACTATAACGATGCAGTCAAATGTTAAATCCAAACTATTATCATCTGACGTATGTATTCTGCCACAAATCTAACGTTAACATCTCGTTCTTTACATGCTTAATTGGTTAAAACACAATAAAACCAATACTGTTAAAATGTTACTTACGCAGTAGCGCATCAAACTGTCAAAGCGTCTCATTCTGACAGTACAATAAAACTGTCAAAGCGTCTCATTCTGACAGTACAATAAAACTGTCAAAGCGTCTCATTCTGACAGTACAATAAAACTGTCAAAGCGTCTCATTCTGACAGTACAATAAAACTGTCAAAGCGTCTCATTCTGACAGTACAATAAAACTGTCAGAATGAGACGCTTTGACAGCCCAGCTGTTTTTAAACCATTATATCATATGCGCAGTAGTGCTCATCTCGAGAAGGCATCTGAAAGTGACAAAGCGTCTCGGTTATCTGACGTAGGTATTCTGCCGCAAATCTAACATTCACATCTGGTTCGTTACATGCTTAATTGGTTAAAACCTACAATAAAACCAATAAAAGCGTACGGTGTACTGTCAGAAAGCGTCTCACTCTGACAGTACAACGGCTACCATTACATCATGCGCGCTTGCGCAGTAGCGCTCATCTCGGAGGAGGCGTCTCAATCTGACAGTACACCGGATCTAGAAATGTTCTCCTGCCCACCCAATTGGTCAACTGTATTTGATGTAATTTCAACCTGCCTATCACGTTTTCTTGTTTGCTCCGCCAAAACTCCACGTCTGATTCGCCAGTAGGACAATAAGTATAGAGAGTCCGGTGAATCCAGTTGCATATCTCTACAATAAAAAAGAAAAAAATACGCGAGTGAAGCGAAGGCCGAGCGCAGTTCTTGTTCATGCCAGCGCAGTCGTATCGGGGTATTTACTGCATAGATAATCCACTGTCCCTGCAAAGGCGACCGGGCATCGGCTGGAATGTTGGTCGGGCTCCCTCCGCCTCGCAGCGCGCTCCCAAACCAAGATTTATCGATTATAATCTCAGTTTTATCATCGAATCCGACTCGTGTTCTAAGTGCGCGTATTCGCTTTAGCGTCTCTTCCGCGGCGTATAAATCCACTTAAAACGCGTAATTTGGCGAGAGATGTCACCTCACCATCGCTTCAGTGCAACCCGAGACCGATATTACAGGTTTTAATGCAAGAACTGGACATTGTTCGCTAAAAGGGACATATTTACGAAGCGCGGCGCGCCCCGGCCTCCGCGCACCGCCTCCTCCCCAAGGCGTGGAGCAGAGACCGCGAAAGGAGCGCAGCGGTGGGGCAGGATTTGTGAGCTCAGGCCTCGGTTGTTTCTCTGTCGCTCCGCCAGAGTTTGGAGCGGAGAGGAATGCAGCGGGACTGGCCCCAGTAAAATGTACTAGAATGCTGGAAATTGCATCTAAGAAATAAACCAGGACTAAATCAGGACTAAACCAGGTCTAAACCAAGTATAAACCAGGTCTAAACCAGGTCTAAACCAGGACTAAACCAGGTCTAAACCAGGTCTAAACCAGGTCTAAACCAGGTCTAAACCAGGACTAAACCAGGACTAAACCAGGTCTAAACTAGGTCTAAACCAAGTCTAAACCAGGTCTAAACCAGGTCTAAACCAGGTCTAAACCAGGACTAAACCAGGTCTAAACCAGGTCTAAACCAGGTCTAAACCAGGACTAAACCAGGACTAAATCAGGACTAAACCAGGTCTAAACCAAGTATAAACCAGGTCTAAACCAGGTCTAAACCAGGACTAAACCAGGTCTAAACCAGGTCTAAACCAGGTCTAAACCAGGTCTAAACCAGGACTAAACCAGGACTAAACCAGGTCTAAACTAGGTCTAAACCAAGTCTAAACCAGGTCTAAACCAGGACTAAACCAGGTCTAAACCAGGTCTAAACCAGGTCTAAACCAGATCTAAGCCAGGACTAAACCAGGTCTAAACCAGGACTAAACCACGACTAAACCAGGTCTAAACCAGATCTAAGCCAGGACTAAACCAGGACTAAACCAGGTCTAAACCAGGTCTAAGCCAGGACTAAACCAGGTCTAAACCAGGACTAAACCAGGTCTAAACCAGGTCTAAGCCAGGACTAAACCAGGTCTAAACCAGGACTAAACCAGGTCTAAACCAGGTCTAAGCCAGGACTAAACCAGGTCTAAACCAGGTCTAAACCAGGTCTAAGCCAGGACTAAACCAGCACTAAACCAGGTCTAAACCAGGACTAAACCAGGTCTAAACCAGGTCTAAGCCAGGACTAAACCAGGTCTAAACCAGATCTAAGCCAGGACTAAACCAGGACTAAACCAGGTCTAAACCAGGTCTAAGCCAGGACTAAACCAGCACTAAACCAGGTCTAAACCAGGACTAAACCAGGTCTAAACCAGGTCTAAACCAGGTCTAAGCCAGGACTAAACCAGGTCTAAACCAGGACTAAACCAGGTCTAAACCAGGTCTAAGCCAGGACTAAACCAGGTCTAAACCAGGTCTAAGCCAGGACTAAACCAGCACTAAACCAGGTCTAAACCAGGACTAAACCAGGTCTAAACCAGGTCTAAGCCAGGACTAAACCAGCACTAAACCAGGTCTAAACCAGGTCTAAACCAGGACTAAACCAGGTCTAAACCAGATCTAAGCCAGGTCTAAGCCAGGTCTAAACCAGGTCTAAATCAGGTCTAAATCAGGTCTAAACCAGGTCTAAACCAGGTCTAAACCAGCACTAAACCAGCACTAAACCAGGAGTAAACCAGGACTAAACCAGGTCTACAGTCACAAACTAAACAGAACCAGAACTGTACAATTTATAAACTAAACCAACTAAACTAGTGCCAAACATGGGCTTATTTTAGATTTGTAAACATAAACCTTAAACATTTTAAACCGAAGGTCAAAGTGAGTCCAATTACTCATTATTGGCAATGAAATAAAACTGTGCTAGTGTTAATCAAGTCAAAAGAAAAGTCAAAAAGGTTAAGAACCCCTCAGGCATTAGAAGAAAAATGTTCCACATGAAAACTCCACACTATGCCCCACCAAAATTTTGAAATGCCCCCCCAATCTGTGCAGTCTAGATCCGGGCCTGCATGGCAGAAGATTTGGACTTTTGAGGCTGAAGAGGACTTATGGAGGACTGAGGACTGAAGAGGAGTATACGGATGAGGAGACAGAAGAGAAACAGCCATCGGTTTCACATTACTTCTCAGAATCGTGCGCTGAATCCGCTGGCCTTCTTTCTTTTCTTTTACTGGTAAAGAATCATCCTGACTGAAGTGGGTACTGCAAACACGATGGTCCAAACGTCTTACAGCTTTGCCTTTCATGTTTGGGTCCCGAGAGCTGAGAGCGAAATCAGATGTGACTGAGCACATGTGCACTGTCCTCCTCATCTACTCGAAATTATGGCTAAATCTCGGATTACAGGCCACTTTTGACTCAAATGAAAGTGTACACTAAGACATTGAGCTTCTATGATTAGAAAAGTGCTAAAGTTTGTGTTATTTGGAGACCGCAAACATGTGCCCCGAGAACTCATGTTACGGAGATCCTAATCTAAAACATCTCCGGAAGTGCTCCAAATGACACCAAAGTGATATGGGTGGGTAAAACAACTTATTTTATTACCGAAATGAGGCTCAGATTGTAAAAAAAACGTTAATTCTCCATTAAATATTTTTTTAAGTGATGTCACACAAACACTTAACCTGAGCCACAAATGACAGCATAAAAAGTGTTACTTAGGTTTTCGCGAGTTTATCCAAAGCGTTTTTCCGCACAGATCAGTAAGTGCGCCATTTGCAGGCAGCGCAGGAGCTAGCGCTTAGCTTTATAGCGCAAACAGTGCTAGAGTTTAGCTTTATCACAAACTCGCCGCTCCGTTGGTAAAGATCCTTTTCTGTTGTTAAACTGTTGTAATTTCCTGTGGTGCGGCCTGCCTCGTGCTGTGCCCGGGTGAATGCGCAGGGAAAAGTACTCACCATGACTAAAAGTGCAAAAGAACATGAACTAGAACAGAACGGAACAGAGCGGCACGAGGAGCGACAACAATGACGTCACACACCACGAGACCAGTGCGCGTGCACGGCCAACAAAACTACAACAAAAATAAACTCAAATTTAATACAGGGAATACAGGGATGAAAGTGGCCAATCATGAAAAAAGCGGAAAGTCACACCCAAAATTTCCAACGTATTTGAAAAAAAAAAAAAAAAAATTACCACGCGGCTAAAAAAAAAGCGGAGATCCGCTAAAAAGCGGAACTCTTTCATCCCTGAATATATATGATAAAAATAATTATTTATGATTTATTCATTTACTTTTATTTTATGACGCGACGTGAAAAGCGTCTGCGCACTGCCAGCAGAGGGCGCCACTGTATGTCTCAATTCCACATTCCACAATCAGTACATTATTGCACTGCCGTTCTTGTCTCATGTGTATCACGACTCTCAACAGGGATGAAAGTGGCCAATCATGAAAAAAGCGGAAAGTCACGGGGGGCGGCAAAAAACGTTAATAAATAGCAATAAAACACATTTTAACCTTTAAACAATTGTAGTGGTTTTTATTTGAAAGTTGATATCAAAACACGGCACTGACCCCGATTTTGCGACATCAAAGTCTGATAACGAGCCGAGAGAGCGCACTCGCGGCACAGCTCGGAGCGTGCGGTGTCCGCAGCACCAGAAGAGCACACAAGCTCGCGCGGCCCCGCACACATGTACAAGTTTAATACGAGACATGTACTTTTGTTTCTGAATACGGGACGATTACATTTTTCAACGGACGGTTGGCAACCCTAAACACAATTACAGGCCTGTATACATAATAATACACACCCAAAATTTCAACGTATTTGGAAAAAAAAAAAAAAAATTACCACGCGGCTAAAAAAAAAGCGGAGATCCGCTAAAAAGCGGAACTCTTTCATCCCTGTCTCAAGTCTCACGCATTGAGAGTGTGACACACGCAATTCGACGTGTTCACACGCCACACATGGCATTTCTCACGCTGATTTTTTTTTTTTTTGTGTGTGCCCAGAAAATCGGTCTGTGTGGCTCAGTTTATGCAGGCACCGCGCGTTTTCAGCGAAAAACTAACATTAACAAACACCAACAAAATATCTTCAGGGTGGGATACAATCTTAAAGGTCCCATGGCATGAAATTTTCACTTTCTGAGGTTTTTGAACGTTAATGTGAGCTCCCCTACCCTGTTTAGGCCCCCCCCATGGTTAAAAGTTGAGAAATGTCTAAACTGAGCATTTGCGGTCCTTTTCTGCGTTACACAAAACCAGTGTTGAAACGGGCGAGTTCGGACAAGGCACCTTTTTGACGTCAGATCGGCAAATGCAGCTCCAGCCCCTCCCTCTGTCTCCGCTCAGCGTCCCTGTATATCCCGCCCAGAGAGTTTGGACTGTGAATGCGCTACAATGCGAAATGCGTTTTTTTATTTGCCTGGAGGCATGTCCGAGTGTTTCTAGGCTCGGAAGTCCCTTACCCGACCCTCTGGACCTCTGAAATACCAGTGGTTTAATTTTATTTTCTGTGTAAATATGCTTTTTTTCATTGCAAAGTCTCCCATCTGTACACGGAAGAGAGGAGACAGAGCGGAGCCGAGCTGCGGGGGAAACCCGCCCCCCCGCTCCTTAGCCAATCTCTCTGTCCTTCTCATTTGCAGTGAAGCAGCAACACCCACAATAAAGCATTTTAGACACATATCTAGCCTCATGAAGACTGTCAGAGTCATATCTCATGCAGTGAGTGTTGATTTTGAAGAAGGATTCATTTACAGTATTAGGGAACCATTAAGGAGCCATATAAAAGCATCAAGAAGTACCATGTCATGGGGTTTCTATTAACAATATATATTGAAAGTGTAATTGACCTCCCATGTTTCCCTTTAAATGCCTTTTCAAAGCTCACAACATGGTAACAGCTGACCCACAAACTTACTACTAAAATGCTAGCAGACATAGTGGTATAACTTTAAACTAGTCAGTGGTTAGCAATGCTGCAAATGAAAAGGCCCTTTGTATGTGAAATGACATTAAAAGTTTATCATCTTTGAAACCTGGAGTAGTTAAAGTTGAAATCCTCCTTCTGCTTTTCGTTTTTGGGGAAATTTCCAGTTCCTCCCACCCTTCACTGACCCCTGCTGGCTTCCTTTGGTGGTTCACTCAGACTTGGCTCTCTCCACCAGCTTCATGAGTTCGTCTGTGCTCGTGGATCTGGGGCGCTCTAGAGGGAATTCCAGGGCTCTGCTCCAGATCAGCTGAGACAACACTCCCAGAGCTCGGGACACGCCGAAAAGCACAGTGTAGTAGTTCATCTCTTTCATGCCGTAGTGCTGGAAAGAGACATGGGGGATTATGATAGGACTGAACGGTAATTGGGGCTGTGCAATTAATCACATCAAAATCATGAATCTTTCATTTGTAAAACTTGGGTCAATTTTATTATGTAAAAAGTTAGAGTCACTTTACAAAAACAGAAAAATATATTTTATAATCTTTTTGTCCACTTCTTATTTCCAAACAAAAATTCTGGAAATTTATGAACTTTCTGCCCCTTTGCAAGCCTAACCACAAGAGTACTGGATGAATGAATAAAGCATTAATTATAGCATTTTATAACTTTGATTATCTTGTTGGGTGCTTTATAAATGCTAAATAAATACATTATTTATTTAGTTAGAGAATGCTTCTCTGAAGGGATTCTTGTACGAAGATAACAAATTGAAGGCAGCGTCAACAGTTTTTGACTATCCAGTGCTAGTACATTCCAGCATGTGGAAATGCCCACTTCATCTGCCTCTAATCAGTTAAGTCTACAGAATTTGTTGTAAACCTTGAAATTAAACCCCCAAGACCAGACTGTTATCTGACCTGCAGCAGGACTCCACTGAGAGCGTCCACGTTGGGCCAGGGATTCTTTACTTTGCCCTGCTGCTGGAGAACGTTGGGGACGATCTCGTAGAGCTGAGCCGCCATTTCGAACATGGGGTTGTTGGCCAGGTGCTTCATGGCAAACTCCTGCTGACAGGTGTAACAAGGGGACAGGTGTAACGAGTGTTATGTGTTAGTGTTATGATACAGACAGGAATGGGAAAACAAAATAAATCATTGGCTGCTTAGAGACCACTCTAAACAAGTGGTCCAACCCTTTTTGAACAATTACACTACAAGTCAGTTTTCATTACACCTGATGTTTTTGCTGCCTTCTTATTATTGACAATAAATCAGGATTTTGTACACCAGGAAAGCACACAAATATACGCAAATTACACAAATCTATTTTTTACCCTTCCAGACTGGAGCGTCTTCCAAACGTAATCCCTCATCCGTCTCTCATCAGACTCCTCTCCTATAAGCTCTTTCTGCAGCTCCTTCAACAACAGCAGCACCTCCTAAGGGACAAAGCAGGGGGTACATGCAGGACATTACAGGAAAAATGACTACAACTGAACAAAGCAAATATTTAAGCTTTTATCAAATGTGACTATGTACTTGATTAGCCAGCCCATGCAGAGGACCAGCCAGGCCGTTCATCGCTGCACTGAAGGAGAGGTAGGGGTCAGACAGAGCGCTACCGACCAAGTGACTGGTGTGGGCGCTCGCGTTTCCTCCCTCGTGGTCACTGAGGAAATAAAAAGTGTTGCTCACACATACAGGCTTACTGATCAAAAGCAAATAAATTTGGAAAAACATTGGAATCTCTTTTAAATCAAGCAAAAAAAAGAAAGGTTTACTACATAAGTAATTGCTTTCCCTGGAATGTTGCACAATATGGCATTAAAAGCATCCATATTTTTAGTCAAAAACTCAATTAAAAAACCTTTTCTGTGAGCAGGCATGCCTCTCCACAGATGACTTTTACATCCTCATGCAAACAAGGCCAAATTAAAATTTTAAAGCCATACTGTGGAACATTTTAGGAAAAGTAATACAATTTTCATGGAGATGGGCAGATGGTAGAAACTCCCCCAGAAGTCACATAGTGCACCTTTAACATTCGAGAGAAAACAGAAATAAACACACAAGTAGTAATAATTGAGTTTAAGTCTTAACTACAGGGGACCACAGAACTGCAGATCTAATCACCGTCCAGGCTGAATCTTGCAGAGGAAATTTTATTACCAAAACAATTGCTGCATTTGTGATTTGATTATAATAACATAATTATTTAGTCCCAACAAATAACATTGGTGAAATTGGTCCTAATAAACAGACCCACCAGGATTTCACGGGCATTTTTTGTGATTGTTTCGGGCTAAAATGCCTGAATTTGCGTGAGCTTTTCCAAAACGTTGCGATGAAAGTTGCGGCGCTTTTAAGGTTTTTGTTGCGATTTTGTTGCGGGAGGAAGTGAAAGTTGCGATAAATAGTTGCGATTTTTGCTTTTTGTAATTAAAATTGAGTAATATTTTGAATACTGAGTTATTACTGACAAAGAATAATACAAAGACACAGAGATCACAGATATGGTCCTAAAACAACCTTACTAATATCGAAAATAAATGACTACTAGGAGGGGAACTGTTTCGGTCTTTTGCTGTTATTTTTGTGGGCAAATGGCGCCGCAGACATGTTTCTTTGCCATTAGAAGCCGTGTCCCAATTCCCAGAGTGCACAGTTCGGAGCGTGGCCCGAAGGGCATGTGCGTCACACATTTCGACAGAACACCGGCGCGACGACTGCTGTCCCACTTCTTTTTTGTCCCATGCGCAGTTAACACGCGGTCCGGAGACCGCAGTCGTTAAGCGGTCCGCGGACTGCAGTCGGGGCTGAGCAAGTGTGCACCTCCTTGACTGCAGTCTGAGCCCCCTTCGGACCGCGCTCCGAGCTGTGCTCTCTGGGAACTGGGACACGGCCGCAGTTTTGTTTTGTCACACGGAAGTAAAGCAGAATGTTGCGGCTTCCAAACTCAAACCTTTTAGCCGCCGAGAATATGAGGTTGGGTCCTGTGGCTCGCAGATTTGTGACGCGCAAAGAGGAGGCTGTGGTGACAGATACGCTGAGATCCAGATATGCGTTTTGTGCATTTATTACAAAAAGAGCGCACACAGCTATGACAGCGCAGCAGGATGAAATGGAGCTCATGAAAACCAGCAGGATGAACAGATTAACGTGAAAGATGAATGAATGGTTTGCGTTCAACCAAAAATACGGCTACACCCCAACCCTGACTCTCTCCTCTGTGTGACAGGTGAGCGCGCGCTTTTACACGCACACACTTCCGTACGTGCACACACCCACACTCACGTGACCCACCGCCTCTGCCGCACACACACACACAAACGCACCGTGCACCTCATCTCAGTTATGTCTCCTACACAGAAGGAAGTTGGTCGGCGTTCAATACGTCGCCGATGATTGGTCAGAATTAGTAAAAATTGCGGGAAAGTTGCGGTGATTGGTCAAAATTGCAACACCGCCCTGAATTTGCGGGGATTGGCTGAAGTTGCGTTGAAGTTGCAAATCGCAACATCGCAAATTCCTGGAGGGTCTGAATAAAGTTTCACTGTTCAAATAGTCTGCATAAATACATTATGATTACAGAGGTGGGTAGAGTATACAAAAAAGGGTAACATTACTCCAAAATAATATTACCCAAGTAGTGGCCCAAGAAATTAAGAATAAAATTGTATTTGGGAAAACTACTACTCAAGTAGTCCATTTCACCACATAGTGAAGTTTGCGGACGATACGACTGTGGTGGGTCTCATCTCTAATAACGATGAGACAAACTACAGGAGTGAGGTGAGCCTTCTGACCCAGTGGTGCAGCAATAACAATCTCCTTCTGAATGTTGAAAAGACCAAGGAGATTGTTATAGACTTCTGGAGAGGCCCCACTCAGCACCCCCCACTGTCCATCAACGGTGCTGCTGTAGAGAGGGTGAGCAGCACCAAATTCCTGGGGGTGCACATCAGTGAGGACCTCTCCTGGCAGCTGGGAAGATCACTGGTGTCTCTCTCCCCTCCCTCCTGGACATTTTTAAAGGGATAGTTTGGGTTTTTTGATGTGAATCTGTATGGCATCCCCTTCAGCAGTGTCGCGCATTAACACTGACTTACCCCTGACGGTGTCCTCTGAGCCGAGTTCTGCCCCGGTTCTGGCGCTGACAAAAGTAGGTCCGGCAAGTTAGCCGGGACATTAAATAAAGCTTGTTTTTCTTCTGAAAACAATATTTGTCCAAAAGCTCACAAGAAAACCTATGCAGCGCACTGTAAATGAATTAGATCTATAACATTTTTTTCTGTATCATTTTGCTGCGTAACTCGGTGAGTGACATGTGTCCAGCCAATCATACGATACGATTCACTTACGCAGCCAATCATGGCATTGACAGTACTTGTGTACGTGCCCTGCTCATACACGCTATATAACAGTAATAACAGTGCAGCGGACTTAAAGGGATATGCCACCCCCAGGTCAAACTTGGGCATCTCCCCACAGTCCAGAGACTAAAATAAGTGATGAAAAGCGTTTTCCTGGTCACCCAGCCATTGTCCAGGTCTGTCAGCACTGACCGCCGCGGTATCTGCAGCTACTCCGCGTTAGACTGGAGTCTAACGTCGCCAGAGAAAGATTTCGGCCAAAAGGAATTAATTTGCTCGATGCTTTTCCCAATTACTTTCTGTGTAGTGCGCATTCATATGGAGTGCAAATAAATGTGCAAATCAACACGGAGAGCTTGACTTGGTCATTTTGGGTGGGAACTATTTTTCAGTGCGGAAAAACAGCTGAAGCACACACCACCCTGCCTAACAGGGGAACTCCCTTCCTGGTGCGTAACAGGGATTCCCCTGTCAGCGTGGTGTGTGCTTCGTCTGTGTTTTTCCACACTGAAAAATAGTTCCCACCCAAAATGACCAAGTCAAGCTCTCCGTGTTGATTTGCACATTTATTTGCACTCCATATGAATGCGCACTACATAGACAGTAATTGGGAAAAGCATCAAGCAAATTAATTCCTTTTGGCCGAAATCTTTCCCTGGCGACGTTAGACTCCAGTCTAAGGCGGAGTAGCTGCAGATACCGCGGCGGTCAGTGCTGACAGACCTGGACAATGGCTGGGTGACCAGAAAAACGCTTTCCACCACTTATTTTAGTCTCTGGACTGTGGGGAGATGCCCAAGTTTGACCTGGGGGTGGCATATCCCTTTAAGATACGCTAATGCTAACCAATGCTCCCTCTAAGGTGCGCGTGTGCAGCGCATAAAATAAAATCTAACCTGAACTGACAAAGTGCTGGTTAGACGCACGGAACGACCAATCTGATAGATGCACACGTGAATGTGACACACGTCAGGGAGAAGCCAACTACAGACACATTTCGACCGCATTTCTCTAACTTCCTTCAGTATGACCGTAGTTGTAGTTGCACATCTCCACGGGCCAGAGCAGCAGGTCCGCATGAGCCGACGGGAGCGCCGCCCGCACACACTTCACGGAGGGAAGAACACAGGAAGAGGAAGAGCCATAATGTAATCTTCCCCCGTTTACTTTGTTTTCATAGTTTTTTGTGAGCCAAAAAGACGGGACTTTGTCACAGTGTGAATCCTCTCCCCAGAGCGTTACACCACAGAGCTCTGACACAAAATTACAGGCTAATGATTTAAAAGCAAGATATAAAGTGATAATAATTTATACTTATTTTGAGATCTTTACACAAGTAAGAGTACTGTCACTACAATGAAAACATTACTAAAAGTATGCTGCTAGAAAAATTCTGAAAAGTACAAAGTTACTCATGTAAATGTGTCTGAGTAATACCCACCTCTGGTCCTAAAGAAAATGGCCTAGATAAATACGCTTTGATCATGTACAGTGCCGTGAAAAAGTATTTGCCCCCTTCCTGATTTCTGTGTTTTTTGCATATTTATCACTCAAAACATTGTCAGATCATCAAACCAATTTTAATATCACACAGAAACAACCCAAGGAAAGACAAAATTCAGTTTTTGAATGATGATTCCATTTATTAGTGCACAAAAAAAATCTAAACCTATCTGGCCCTATGTGAAAAAGTAATTGCCCCCTTAATCTAATAGCCAGTTGAGCCTCCTTTGACAGCAATAACTGTAACCAAACGTTTGCGATAATTGGTGATGAGTCTTTCACACCGCTGGGGAGGGATTTTGGCCCACTCTTCTATGCAGAATTGTTTCAATTCTGCCATATTGGAGGGTTTTCTTGTATGAACTGCCCGTTTAAGGTCACACCACAGCATCTCAATCGGATTTAAATCCGGACTTTGACTTGGCCACTCCAAAACCTTAATTTTGTTTTCTTTGAGCCATTCAGAGGTGGACTTGCTGGTGTGTTTTGGATCATTGTCCTGTTGCATGATCCAAGAGCGCTTGAGTTTGAGGGCACGAACTGATGGCCGGACATTCTCCTTCAGGATCTTCTGGTAAACAGCAGAATTCATTTTTCCGTCAATCACAGCAAGTTGTCCTGGTCCTGAGGCAGCAAAGCAGGCCCAGACCATCACACTGCCACCACCATGCTTTACTGTGGGCACCATGTTCTTTTTATCAAATGCTGTGCCATTTTTACGCCAGATGAAACGGGCTGCAGACCTTCCAAAAAGTTCAATTTTAGACTCATCGGTCCACAAAATGTTTCTCCAAAAGTCTTGAGGGTCATCAAGGTGCTTTTTGGCAAAGGTGAGACGAGCCTTTGTGTTCTTTTGTGAAAGCAGTGGTTTTCTCCTGGGAACTCTTCCATGGATGCCATTTTTGGCCAGTGTTTTTCTAATGGTGGAGTCATGAACACTGACCTTAACTGAGGCCAACGAGGCCTGTAGTTCTTTCGATGTGCGTCTAGGTTCTTTTGTGACTTCCTGAATGAGCCGTCGTCGCACTCTTGGAGTAATCTTAGTTGGTCGACCACTCCTGGGAAGGGTTGCAACTGTTCCCAGTTTCCTCCATTTTTGAATAATGGCTCTGACAGTGGTTCGCTGGAGCCCCAGAGCTTTGGGAATGGCTTTGTAACCTTTTCCTGAATTATAGACTTCTATCACTTTTTTTCTCATTTGTTCTTGAATTTCTTTGGATCGTGGCATGATGTGTTTGTTCTTGAGATGTTGTAGCCAACTTCACTTTGTTTGACAGGAACTATTTAAGTGATTTCTTGATTCAACACAGGTGGTGACAATCAGGTGTGGGTGTGGCATGTAGAACTGAACTAAGTTTTCTCAAAACTGTGGTTAGTCACAGTTAGTTTGTGATTTAACAAGGGGGGGCAATTACTTTTTCACATAGGGCCAGATAGGTTTAGATTTTTTTTGTGCACTAATAAATGGAATCATCATTCAAAAACTGAATTTTGTCTTTCCTTGGGTTGTTTCTGTGTGATATTAAAATTGGTTTGATGATCTGACAATGTTTTGAGTGATAAATATGCAAAAAACACAGAAATCAGGAAGGGGGCAAATACTTTTTCACGGCACTGTACCTGTGGATGGTGAGGTAGAGGCGCATGAGCTCGGTGAACTGTTTGTCACTGTAGCCCAGCATATTGGTGAAGTTATGGGACCAGTCCAGGTTCGAGTCGATGGCTCCGATGCTGGTTCGTTCACGGTACAAGTTACGGTAGATCTTAGCTGCGATACAGGGCAGTTTGGCAATCAAGTCCATGGAGTCTTCATAAACAAACTATAAGAAACACACAATTTATAATGGTTAAAGGTCCCATGGCATGAAAATTTCACTTTCTGAGGTTTTTGAACATTAATGTGAGCTCCCCTACCCTGTTTAGGCCGCCCCCCATGGCTAAAAGTTGCGAAATGTGTAAACTGAGCATTTCAGAATCAGAATCAGAAAGACTTTTATTGCCACTGTCAAGTGAACAGAATTCACAAAAGAACTTGTCTCGTTGATAAGGTGCAAACATAAAACACTAAATAATAATAGTAATAACTAGAATATAGACACTAAATAATAATAACTAAAATATAGCTATAATATATTTTAAAAAAAAAGCAATCCACATAACAAAAAGGTCCTTGCGGTCCTTTTCTGCGTTTGAAAAAAAGACAGCTCAAACGGGCGATTCTGAACAAGGGAACTATGTGACGTCACACTGAAGCAAAAATGCAAATGCAGTTCCACCGCCCGTCTGTGTTTCTACCCACACTCTCTGGAACTCACGCCCAGAGAGTTTGGACTGCGAACGAGCTATGCAATGCGAGATGCGTTTTTTTATTTGCCTGGAGACACGTGAGAGTGTTTCGAGGCTCTGATGTCCTTTATCCGAGCCTGGAACAGCAGTGAATTAATTTTATTTTCTGTGGAAATGTGTTTATTTTTCAATGGAAATCGTCTCATATCTTCCTCGCGCATAAACGCGGAAGTGGAGCCAGCGAACATCGCACCGCTAAACGAGGAAACAGCGGAGAGTTTGTCCCCCCCCCCCACCCGCTGCTCTGGCCTATCTCTGTCCTTCTCATTTGCATTCAAGCAACAACGCCCATAATGAGGTGTTCCAGAGACATATTTTTGACTCTGACTGTGTTCATGGGTCTTTCTCATGCACTGAGTCTTGATTTTGAAGAAGGATTCATTTACAGTATTAGGGAACCATTAAGGCGCCATATAAAAGCATCAAGAAGTACCATGTCATGGGATCTTTAAAGAACTGTATTTAGACACATAATTGGACACTATAGTTATAGAAGTTATAGACCAATTAATATCAGGTGAAAACAAAAGAGCATACACTTTATCTCGGGGTGCCCGGGGTGCTCAATACATCAATCGTGATCGACAGGTCGATCAGGGGCCACGTGTCAGTCAATCGCCAGGGCTTAATGCTCAATACCGATTTTTTTTGTGAAATTTTTTGTGCATGCGCCCCGGAGGAGACGACGAGGTCACACACAGCGAGCGTGCTCAGTGTTTACGGAAGTAGCCTAAAGTTGCTGTGTACTGGAGCCAGAACATGTACAGCTTATTTGTTTTAAGGAGGAGATGGAGAAGGACAAGGACAATGTTTTTGGCCACGGCGCTTTGTGGGGCAGTGGCAGCATCGTCCGTAGAAATGAACGTGTTGGTGCGGAGTCGCAGACAAAGTGGTGGATTGCTACGTGCTTTGCCGCTTCACTGCAGGCATGAAAATCCCTCACCTTTCGGCGAAATATGCCGATACGTTCGGGATATGTCCCTTTCTTAGGAGCTCCGGATAATTAAAGTCTGTGGAGATGCGAACCATCGACAACACGGCAAACTGTTACAACGGAGCTGACGCGTTGTTATGGGGTGAGTCATATTATAGTAATATTCTGACTAAACCGGGACTAAACCACGTCTAAACCGGGACTAAACCGGGACTAAACCAGGTCTAAACCGGGACTAAACCAGGTCTAAACCAGGTCTAAACCAGGACTAAACCAGGACTAAACCAGGTCTAAACCAGGACTAAACCAAGACTAAACGAGATCTAAACCAGGACTATACCCAGTCAAAACCAGATCTAAACCAGATCTAAACCAGGTCTAAACCGGGACTAAACCGGGACTAATCCGGGACTAAACCAGGACTAAACCAGGTCTAAACCAGGTCTAAACCAGGACTAAACCAAGACTAAACGAGGTCTAAACCAGGACTAAACCCGGTCAAAACCAGATCTAAACCAGGACTAAACCCGGTCAAAACCAGGACTAAACCAGGTCTAAACTAGGTCTGAACCAGGGCTAAACCAAGACTAAACGAGGTCTAAACCAGGACTAAACCCGGTCAAAACCAGATCTAAACCAGATCTAAATGAGGACTAAACCAGGTCTAAACCAGGACAAAACCGGGACTAAACCAGGTCTAAACCAGGTCTAAGCCAGGTCTAAGCCAGGACTAAACCAGGTCTAAACCGGGACTAAATTAGGTCTAAACCAGGACTAAACCAGGACTAAACCGGGACTAAACCAGGTTTAAACCGGGACTAAACCAGGTTTAAACCAGGACTAAACCAGGTTTAAACCAGGTCTAAACCAGGACTAAACCAGGTTTAAACCAGGTCTAAACCAGGACTAAACCAGGTTTAAACCAGGTCTAAACCGGGACTAAACCAGGACTAAACCAGGTCTAAACCAGGTTTAAACCAGGTCTAAACTAGGACTAAACCAGGACTATATCAGGTCTAAATGAGGTCTAAAGTGGGACTAAACCAGGATTATATCAGGTCTAAACCAGGTCTAAACCAGGACTAAACCAGGTCTAAACCAGGACTAAACCAGGACTAAACCAGGACTAAACCAGGTCTAAACTAGGACTAAACCAGGTCTACACTAGGTCTAAACCAGGTCAAAACCAGGACTAAACCAGGTCAAAACCGGGACTAAACCAGGTTTATACCAGGTCTAAACCAGTTCAAAACCAGGTCTAAACCAGGACTAAACCGGGACTAAACCGGGACTAAACCAGGTCTAAACCAGGTCTAAACCAGGTCTAAACCAGGTCTAAACTAGGACTAAACCAGGTCTACACCAGGTCTAAACCAGGTCAAAACCAGGACTAAACCAGGTCAAAACCGGGACTAAACCAGGTTTATACCAGGTCTAAACCAGTTCAAAACCAGGTCTAAACCAGGACTAAACTAGGTCTCAACCAGATCTAAACCAGGTCTACACCAGGTCTACACCAAGTCAAAACCAGGACTAAACCAGGTCAAAACCAGGACTAAACCGGACTTCCGGTGTCATGGCGCAGTAAGCGGGATGTGGTTGGCGGCGCCTCCTCAAAATTGAACAAAACAGACCACCAAAACTCGTTAAAAACGACAAATTTTAAGTAAAAAGTGTGTCGAAGATGGCAATGGACAGAAAGAAGCCTGGAAGAAGCAATAGGCCTAAGACGCAAGAGAAAAACACCGCATCGGTAAAAAGCCAAGTGGCTAGCGAGCTAGCTGCGCCCAACATCACGGTGAGGGATTTGCTGCAGGCAATTGAGTCACTCAAATCCGAAATGAAAAAGGACAACGAAAATCTGAGAAAGGATATTGTTCAACTGCAACTAGATTTGGGCAGAAAACTCGATGACATAAAACAAGACATGAAAGAGCTGGCTGAGAGAGTGGAGAGTGCGGAGGGCCGGATGGGACATGTGGAGGACATGACTCTGGAGCTGACCGAAGCGCTGGTAGAGTGCATTAAACGACAAAGAAGTATTCAAAACAAGATGACGGAGATTGAATCAAGATCAAGAAGAAATAATATACGTCTTTTTGGCGTTGGGGAAGTTGAACAAAATAAATCGGTGGCGCGGTTCGTGGCGGACTTCCTGCAACGCGAGCTGCCGCTTCCGGAGGGCCTAGACTTGAAGATTCAGCGGGCGCACCGCATCCCTACATGCGGATCGAGCCCCGGGATCACCCCGGGGCAGATCGTAGTCAATTTCCAAGAATTCACTACAAAAGAATTAATTCTCCGGGAAGCTTGGAAAAAGGGACGAATCCAGCAGAGCGGAAGGACCATTTATTTTGACCATGATTATGCTACAGAGATTGCCCAAAAACGCAAGGAATATCAAGGGATTAAGAAAGTGCTTAAGGAGAGGCGTGCGTTTCCAAATGCCTTATACGAGCATGCGGATACACTGGCAGGATGGTGTAGGCTATTACAGCAGCGCCCGCAAGGCGGGGCTCGAGCTGCAGAAACGGGGCTACAAAGTGGATGTGCCGGTGGCGATGGAGGGGGGCGCGGCATCGCGACTCCTTGAGCACCTGGAGTGGCTGAGGAGCGCACGACCTCGGAGGGAGCAGGCGTCAATGGTGGCATAAAGAGCTAAGGACAGGCTGAAAGGATATCAAAGAACATAAAGGTGACATTATAAGGCTTCTTTAATTCAGTAAGTAGGAGGAGCGGCGCATGTGGTGGATGTGAAGATGCTGGACAATTAGGATGGAAGCAGTTATATCTGCTTCTAAACCTTTTATAGGGCCCCTCCTACGGGGAGACAACAGCCCTAGGCCTACCAGCGCGGCGGGGGTGGGGGGGACGCGGTACCCTCCGGATGGGAGTCATAGGTGTTCTGTTTGTTGGTTAATGTGTTCATTTGTTTGTTGCTGTTCTTGTTTTCCGTGGGGTTTGCTGGTTCAATTAAGATTATTTTTTGGCTGCACAAATAGGATATGTGGTATGTTGGTGTTTACCGGAATATGAATCAAAATGGAAAGAAACAGAGCTAAATTACTGTAGGCATCAACCACAAACAAGGTTTGGGGATAAAAATAATCCACCACCGTTACATGTAAACTTGATAAGTGAAATGACTCTGAAGATTAGGTGGGAGGTTGTGAGTAGAAGCAAGGCTGAGGGAGAGTGTAAAATATTGGTGTGGTCAACATACTCCCCGGAGTTTGGAGGTGGCCGGTCTCTGCAGAATGCTAACAAAAATAATACTTGGTATATAAAACATGTACAGGGATGACAGTGATGGGAGAAGTGCTGAGCTACGGGGAACCTAATGATCCACGAGTCATGGTTTGTCAGCCTGTCTTTATTTTCTGTAAAACCCCACGGAATTTTTTGTTGTTTGTTTAGAAAAAAAAAAAAGTTAAATAAATAAAAAGTAAAAAAACAAACAAAAAAAACAAACAAACAAACAAACAAACAGGACTAAACCAAGTCTAAATCAGGACTAAACCGGGACTAAACCAGGTCTAAACCAGGACTAAACCAGGACTAAACCAGGTCTATACCAGGTCTAAAGCAGGAGCTCTGACAGAAGCTCACCTGGCATTGTTGGGAGGTTCCTTCAACGGGGTACGCAGAGGACGCAGAGGACACGGGGAACACTTTCTTCTGACTCATCTTCTGGTCAGTCATTCATCTGGAGGTTAGATAAAAACACTTTTGTTCAACATTCAGAACCATTGTCCCTCCCTGTCCCTCCCCTACAGGACCAAGCTCCGAACCTGGGGTGACAGAGCCTTCTCCATTGCTGCCGCCACCCTCTGGAACTCACTCCCACAACCTATCCGTGACTGCTCTGACCTCCCCACCTTCAAAAAATTGCTCAAGACTCACCTTTTTAAAACTGCTTTTAATGTTTCTTAATGTTTTTCTGATTGTTTATCGTTTTGTTACTTGTTTTATTACTGATTTTACCTCTTGTACAGCGTCTTTGAGTGTCTTGAAAAGCGCTTTATAAATAAAATGTATTATTATTATTATTGTTGTATTTTGACACAAAGACGGTGCAGGAGGTGTTAAAAATACTCCAGTACTGCAGTTTTCACTGCAGCAGGCAGGTATAAACGAGGACTAAACCAAGTCTAAACCAGTACTAAACCAGAACAGAACAGGACTAAACCGGGACTAAACCAGGTCTAAACCAGGACTAAACCAGGTTTAAACCAGGACTAAACCGGGACTAAACCAGGTTTAAACCAGGTCTACGGGGAAGTAACGTACCAGTACTAAACCAGAACAGAACAGGACTAAACCAGGTTTAAACCAGGTCTAAACTAGGTATACGGGGGACGTATCGTACCCTACCTGTCTCTGCCAAATCACTCCGTTTTGTTTTGTTTCAAGTTACGTTAGCTTAACTGTCAGACAGGCGCGCACGTTTTACGCTCACAGCCGATCACGTGACCAGTTTTGCGGATCAGTTTGTCAATCTGTCCGATGTCTCTTTTACTGACGCTGCAGACTACAGCAGAGTACAAGGCGCTGGGCACCGCGGACTGGTAGAAGACCTCCAGTAACTTACTGCAAACAAAAGACCTGAGCTTCCTCACGCTTGGTCCACACCCCGATTTCCATGGAAACGACTGCGCTGTTCAGACCCGTCTTAACTGTGCAGGGGACAAAAACCGAATGGAACGGCGGTTGTCGCGCCGGATATGACGCACATCCCCCTCCAAGGACGCTCAGAACCGTGCACTCGCTGAATTGAGAAACGGCTTTTGTGCAGTGTTGCCAACTTAGCGACTTTGTCGCTATTTTTAGCTACTTTTTGGACCCCCCTAGCGAGAAAATTAGACAAAAGCGACTAGCGACAAATCTAGCGACTTTTTTTGGTGATCAGAGGCTCCAAGATCGCGGGAGGGGGAAAAAATAATTGCGCCGTTTTCTCTCTTTCCCCGTTCAGAGAAAGAAACAGAGGGACAGAGAGGGGCGGGGGCGGAGTTTAGAACAGCGCGGACTGTCAGACAGACACGGCGCACACACACACACACACGCACACACACACACACACACACACACACACACACACACACACACACACACACACACACACACACACACACACACACACACACACACACACACACACACACACACACACACACACACACACACACACACCAGTCTCTCCTCTGCTCCCTCCCATCTCGTCAGATCGCCTCGGAGTCTGGTCATTCCTCTCTCTGTTTCTGTCATTCAGTTCCTCTCGTCACGTGCATATCCCTCTCATTCTTTAGAGCCATAGGCTCTGATTCTCAATAAATGTATGCCTATGCGCTCTGATTTGTTTTCTTTTTCTTTTTGGCGACACAAAGTCACAAGTAGCACTGCTTAAAAAGCTACAGCACAGAAAAGTTTTAAAAAGCTAGTTCTTTAGCACCAAAAAAATAAATAAATAAAAAATAAATAAAAAGCTATAGTTTGTCCACAATAGCACAAAAAAACAAAAAATAAATAAAAAGCTTTAGTTAAACTACAGCACAAAAAAAAACACAAAATAAAAAAGCAAGCTATAGATCTTGGACTACAGCTCCAAAAAAAATATCTAAAAAATAAAAACCAAATAAAAAAATAAAAAACAGCTCGTCTAGCTACTTTTAGCTACTTCTGGGCGGGCCAATAGCTACTTCCAATGCTGGGGAGTTGGCAACACTGCTTTTGTGTCTCACCTTGAGCGAGAGCGAGAGCGAACCCCTGAGTCCGCGGAGCAGGGTGTCATCAAAGTGCGATCGGGTGACGGCTGCGCTTAGCCGGAGCTCTGCTCCGGGGCGCGGTGCTCTGCTCCCGGGCTTTTCGTCTGCGGTCACCCGGACAATTGAGCGCACTTCCGTGCCCGTCCCAACACTTAGTCCTGGTTAAAACCTGGTTTAGTCCCAGAATCGCAACATAAATGGTGTCGGAAATGCGGCGGTGTGTCGGAATCTGGGTTGTATCCCACTTGGGTTTGACCGCAAATATCACAGAGTTTGGATAAAGTCTAACTTAATTTTATTGAGCAATAATAAGTTCCAACTCATTACAGTGGGTTTGTAATAGATGAAATCGGCTTTTCAGACAACAGCTCGCTCTTTTGGCAGCAGCAAACAATGCTAGTTAGCCTAGCAGTTAGCATTTCCATTCACTTGCATTACGGACCGACTTGGAAAATTTAGCTAACGCCAGGACGGCTAACGGCATTTTGACATTAATTATAAATAAACGTTAACCAAAAACTCGATCTTCAACTCTACACCCCCGTTTAGCTCGAATCCCAGTGAAAAAAAAATCAATCGTGTTAGCCAAACACTTAAAGTTGTAATGGTGTCAGGCACTATGTTGGGAACACGGTTACACCAGTGAGATTGGCTATGGAAATTAGCTCAAAGAGCTAATGCTGTACATGGTCCCTGTCAAATTAAATTAGAAGTTGGATGAAGTCCAAATTTACATCTTATTGAGCACCTTTTAGTCACTTTTGTCTAAAATTGAAACAAACACAGAAAACCATCCACTTACCTGTATTGCTCGTTCAGATCAGAAATGTCCCGCTTTACCACTGTCGCTCGTGAGATGTTGAAAGCGTTTTGTGAATGGCCAATGACGGTAAGATAAGACTTTATTGATCTCACACAGGAGAAATTTACTTGCCACAGTAGCTCCAGGACATTTGGACAAGAAAGAAAGTGCATGCAGGCAGGAATGGGATAAAGTAAGTAATAATAAAAATAGTAATAATAATAAGTAAATATAGCTGCAAGCAGCAATGTGGGACCAAGCACCGAAGGTGCATGTAGGCCTCAGCATGTTATCGTTTTGTCATGACAGCCAATCAAACACTACGTTATAAGCAGAAATGTCCTTCAAATTTTGTCCTGTTGGTGGCGCTAGAGGACCATGTGCTGTTTTTTTTTTTGCACCTGAACATTACGTGCACCTGCACTGTTATTATTATTCTTGTTAATTTGTTTTCTGCTTATTTTATTTTATTCTATTTTTATTCCGCTCCGAGTACCGAAGCAATTCCTAATGTTGTGAACATGTTCAAACATATGGCAATAAAACCTTTCTGATTCTGATTCTGATTCTGACAGGGTTTAGGGTCTGACAGGGTCTAACAGGGCCTAACAGAGTCTAACAGGGTCTGACAGGGTCTAACAGAGTCTGACAGGGTCTAACAGGGCCTAACAGAGTCTAACAGGGTCTGACAGGGTCTAACAGAGTCTGACAGGGTCTAACAGGGCCTAACAGAGTCTAACAGGGTCTGACAGGGTCTAACAGAGTCTGACAGGGTCTAACAGGGCCTAACAGAGTCTAACAGGGTCTAACAGAGTCTGACAGGGTCTAACAGAGTCTGACAGGGTCTAACAGGGTCTGACAGGGTCTAACAGAGTCTGACAGGGTCTAACAGGGCCTAACAGAGTCTAACAGGGTCTGACAGGGTCTAACAGGGCCTAACAGAGTCTAACAGGGTCTGACAGGGTCTAACAGAGTCTGACAGGGTCTAACAGGGTCTAACAGGGCCTAACAGAGTCTAACAGGGTCTGACAGGGTCTAACAGAGTCTGACAGGGTCTAACAGGGTCTGACAGGGTCTAACAGAGTCTGACAGGGTCTAACAGGGTCTAACAGGGCCTAACAGAGTCTAACAGGGTCTGACAGGGTCTAACAGAGTCTGACAGGGTCTAACAGAGTCTGACAGGGTCTAACAGGGTCTGACAGGGTCTAACAGAGTCTGACAGGGTCTAACAGGGTCTGACAGGGTCTAACAGAGTCTGACAGGGTCTAACAGGGCCTAACAGAGTCTAACAGGGTCTGACAGGGTCTAACAGAGTCTGACAGGGTCTGACAGGGTCTAACAGAGTCTGACAGGGTCTAACAGAGTCTGACAGGGTCTGTTAGCCAGGCTTCCCAGGCTCCCAGGCTTCCTATGAAGGGTTCCCGAGATATGAGCTCACTTCATCTAGACTTCAAAGGTACATTTCTGAAAATTCCTGAAAATTCCTGCAACTTTGACCTGCTGGTGGCACTAGATGGTTGGGGGTGGGGGCCTATAAATTGCTGTGGGTAATTACATTGTGAAATTGTGAAATTTTGCGTGCACATTCCAGCCAGTCTGGCTGGAATGTGCATTCCAGCCAGTCTGGCTGGAATGTGCACGCAAAATTTCAAAATTTTTTACCAGACGGTTCTAGGGGTTGCCATAGACTCCCATAGGTGGAAGAATAATGGATAATAATAATAAGAAGAAGAATCAGTAGAAACACTATGGTGCCTTGCACCTTCGGTGCTTGGCCCCAATAATAGTAATAATGGAAATAGCAATAATAATAATACCAATACAAGCATCAACATGGAAAAGAGGATATTGCACGTCTGGCCTATATATTAGAGTTATACAGTCTGATGGCGGTGGGGATGAAGGATCTGCGGTAGCGCTCCTTCTTGCACTGGGGGTGCCTCAGTCGGCTGCTGAAGGAGCTGCTCAGCTCCTCTACAGTCCGGTGCAGAGGGTGAGAGGTGTCGTCCATGATGGACATGAATTTGGCCAGCACCCTCCTCTCAGCCACCTCCTCTACAGAGTCCAGGGGACAGCCCAGGACAGAGCTGGCCACACATATTTTGTGTTGTAGAAGTTAAATCATGCAACACATTATGTGCAGAAATCGACGCAACATGTGTTATTTGTCTTTCTACACATTAAATGTGTAAAAAAAACAGTGGGGCCCCCTGCTGGCAGTGCGCAGACGCTTTTCACGTCACGTCATAAAATAAAAGTAAATAAATAAATCATATAAATAAATACACTGTAAGTCCCGAGAAGATGAGTCGTTTTTATTTTTATCATATATATTTTTAAATTTGAGTTTATTTTTGTTGTAGTTTTGTTGGCCGTGCACGCGCGCTGGTCTCGTGGTGTGTGACGTCATTGTTGTCGCTCCTCGCGCCTCGTGCCGCTCTGTTCCGTTCTGTTCTAGTTCATGTTCTTTTGCACTTTTCGTCATGGTGAGTACTTTTCCCTGCGCATTCACCCGGGCACAGCACGAGGCAGGCCGCACCACAGGAAATTACAACAGTTTAACAACAGAAAATGATCTTTACCAACGGAGCGGCGAGTTTGTCCATCCATCCATTTTCGAGTTTGTGATAAAGCTAAACTCTGGCTCTGTTTGCGCTATAAAGCTAAGCGCTAGCTCCTGCGCTGCCTGCTAATGACGCACTTACTGATCTGTGCGGAAAAACGCTTTGGATAAACTCGCGAAAACCTAAGTAACACTTTTTACGCTGTCATTTGTGGCTCAGGTTAAGCGTTTGTCATGAAGGTTTGTGTGACATCACTTTAAAGAATATTTAAAGTCATTATCATGTCCATTAGCACTTTGCTAACCCGGGGCGTCTCTAAACTATGGTCCAAACTGTGTCCCGGGGCCAAACGCGGCCCCCGGGCCTCCTGCTGAGCTGGGCAGAATAATCCTAAATAGAACTTTAGCCGCAAATATGATGAATGATTTAATTATATTCTATTATAAACTCCAAATGGCGCCGCGCGCATTCTGACACATACGGAGATGGATGCTCCCAGTCTCACGTCTTTGCGTTCAGATTTACGTTCAGATTTACGTACATATTTACGTACAGAACAGAGACGAGATTAGAGACTAGTTCAGAGACCATCTAGAGCAGGGGTCGGCAACCTTTACCACTCAAAGAGTCATTCGGACCCGTTTCACACAGTAAAGAAAACACTGGGAGCCACAAAAGCCTTTTAATGAAATAACACTGCATATAACGTTTTTTTTAACCTTTGTGCCATAGAATTATATTTTGAAAATGAACGAACTAAAATAAAATATATTTTAATTATATACAGTGGTCCCTTGCTGTTTAAATTTTTTTTATAGTGTATCAATATGCATTGTGTTCTGCATCCTGATTGGCTAAGGGACTGTAGACCTTTGTCTCCTCCGTGCTGTGTCTCCTGTACAGAATGCGGTCAGTTTGCCAAATTTATTTAAATGTGTGAGCAGTGTGACTGAAGCAGTGAGGACTGAGCGGTCTGGCATTTGGGCACATGCCAGAAGGGCCGCAGCCGAGCGTCTCACCTGGGGTCGGTCGCACCGGTCATGGTGCTTTATCACGGATTTGACCACGATGAGCAGGTGCACGTGTCCACACGCACACTTCTTCTGGTGGTCAATGCGCATCGGGAAGTAGCGGCAGTGTTTCCGCAGAACAAACCTGGAACCTGGAGTCCAGGCGGTGGAACCAGTCCTGCGAGCGCACGGAAGCGTTCTCACTACAACAAAACCCGCAGCGGCGCCATGCGCCTCGGTCAGAGGAACTGTGAAATACACGCATATTTATACACGCAATATAAAGCTGATTACTTCACTGATTTAGCCTATCGCGGGTTATTTTTACAACGTAACGCCAGCGATAAATGAGGAACCAATGTACTGAGCCGCATCAGAGGGATCAAAGAGCCGCGGGTTGCCGACCCCGATCTAGAGACTAGTTTAAAGACCATCTAGAGACTAGTTTAAAGACCATCTAGAGACTAGTTTAGAGACCACCTAGAGACTAGTTTAAAGACCATCTAGAGACTAGTTTAAAGACCACCTAAAGACTAGTTTAAAGACCATCTAGAGACTAGTTTAAAGACCATCTAGAGACTAGTTCAGAAACCACCTAAAGACTAGTTTAAAGACCATCTAGAGACTAGTTTAAAGACCATCTAGAGACTAGTTTAAAGACCACCTAAAGACTAGTTTAAAGACCATCTAGAGACTAGTTTAAAGACCACCTATAAACTAGTTTAAAGACCATCTAGAGACTAGTTTAAAGACCATCTAGAGACTAGTTTAGAGACCACCTATAGACTAGTTTAAAGACCACCTAAAGACTAGTTTAAAGACCACCTAAAGACTAGTTTAAAGACCATCTAGAGACTAGTTTAGAGAGCATCTAGAGACTAGTTCAGAGACTAGTTTAGAGACCATGTTGAGACGTTTATTGGTCTGCAGTGTTATAGGGCCTAAGAAGTGTCACATCTGGGTGTTTATATTAGAAGACACAAGGTTCTTCACTCACGAACAGGTTAATTAACAATATTATGGCAAAAATAATTGTTAGTTGAAACCTAATACCTCTCGTGTTGTTCTATATTTATGAGACAAATGACGCAGTATCGTCTTAAGTGTTTTCTTCCCTCTCTAAGGATATCAACAGACCCAGGAGCAGCGCCCGGACCTCCCCGTTCCTGAGACTGCCAAACGGGTACGTTCTGCCCGAAGGGAAGCTCACGCCCAACACACTGTTTGTCGGTGGAATTGACATGAAGGTAACTGATTGTTTTGTCTTTAAATTTAGGACTCATTTGTTTTGGAAATCCCCCCTGAACTTCTTATTCTCACCTGTGTTTTAATGATATGTCATGTAGTTATTTTGATTAAAACTCACCTCTGCTCGTAGTTTTAAAGAATTTGGGTGTGCACCAGTTCCATCAGGAAAGTTTTTATTTATACACTGTATTAAGTCCAAAAATAGGTCATTCGTAAACAGATGGCACAATTGGGGAAGAGGAGTTACAGATTAGTCCCACAGGGGCAGTTTAGGAAGTTGAAAATAGTCAAATTGAATAAGTGACGTTGTGAAATCGTTTATCTTGTACAGGTCGATGAAAATGAAATGCGTGACTTATTTGCGCGGTTCGGGCCTGTTAAAGAAGTCAAAATAATCACGTACAGAGGAGGGATCTGCAAAGGGTGAGTCCTGGTGGAGCGGTGGAGTGTGTACTTTGTGTTTTTGTACTCTGATTTTTGTACTGTTTGATTTTGGTCTTGTCTGCGTTTCAGGTACGGCTTTGTCTACTTCAGTGAAGAAGTGAACATTCAGACAATCATTGATGTAAGTGAATCTGATCCAACGCTGTCACTCTGTGCTGATATTTTGCAGCTAATGTCTGGGGGTGTGATGCTAACTGTAGGCTCTGCTCTGTCTGAAGCTCTGCTAGACTTTAAAGGAGAATTAACGTTTTTTACAATCTGAGCCTTATTTCGGTAAGAAAACAAGTTGTTTTACTCACCCATAGCACTTTGGTGTCATATGGAGCACTTCAGAGATGTTTTAGATTTGCGATCTCTGTAATTTGAGTTCTCGGGGCACTTGTTTGCGGTCTCCAAATAACACAAACTTTAGCACTTTTCAAATCATAGAAGCTCGATGTCTTAGTCTACGATTTTGTTTGTGTCAAAAGTGGCCTGTAATCCAAGATTTATCCATAGTTTCGAGTAGATGAAGAGGACAGTGCGCATGTGCGGAGTCACAGTTTATTTCACTCTCAGCTCCCGGGACCCAAACATGAAACGCAAAGCTGTAAATTATGGCTAAATCTCGGATTGCAGGCCACTTTTGACTCAAACGAAAGTGTAGACTAAGACATCGAGCTTCTATGATTTGAAAAGTGATAAAGTTTGTGTTATTTGGAGTCGCGCTAGGCTAACCGCAAATCTAAAACATCTCTGGAAGTGCTCGACGATCAAAACGGAAGACACATAAGTGGCGTCTCTTCTTCAATTTTTTATCCGCGTTTAGACGAACATACTCAACAGGAAATGTTTGTTTATACGAAGACGCAAAAGTGGACGCAAAAGCAGGCGCTGTAAATAACTGGACTGAAAACAACAAAACAAAAAAAAAACAAAAAAAAACGTCACAACAGCGTCAAGTTACATTTCTTTTTTCCACGACTGTACCGGAAAAGAGAAAGGTAAAACTTCAAAATAAAATGTTCTAGTTGCATTTTAAATGAGTTGTTAAGTTCCGCTCCAAACATTTCAGTGACTTGTATTTTTGTTGACATGTTTTTGAATATTGTACTGAAAATAGTGACATTACAGGAGGATTACAGTGAATTAGAAAATATAATTTTTTTACATTTGAAGTGCCTCATGCGGAAGTCGCTTGTCTTGGCGTCTGTGGCTGTGAGAGTGTGAGAAAGACTTGTACGGGAAGAAGAGAAAAGACCGTAGACGTGTGTGGGTGCGATGTTTGTTTCCCTGTACTGTCGCTTCTACGTGACGAGTACGCGACGTGAGCAGATCTGACCAGTTTTGCGTCTTGGGCAGTTTACACGGAAACGCTACAGCGGAGCGTATTTAACTTTTCCACTCTGGAGGGTGGTTTCAGATTTTTGCGTTTTTAGGCCCCAAAAACGCCGTCACCGTGTAATCGAAAGGCACTTCCGATAAAATATTTTGTCGTTTTTACCCGTAAGCGTTCTCGTGTAAACAGGCCCTAAGTGCAAAGCAAAAACAAATCCAAATTTATGTTTAAATATATACTACTAGTACCTGCTAATAAAATGTGGGGGGGTTTGTACTTTGATTTACAGTTTTACTTTTATTGCAAACATATAGCATCTAGAATTCCTTTTTTCTTTTTTTTCCGGTGGGCCGTGAGTCGTGACTTTCCGCTTTTTTCATGACTGGGCACTTTCATCCCTGCATACAGAACATACACACAAGTCGAAAACATGTAGAACTCCCCCAGCATGATGCCACTGCAGAGTATCAGTTCCTCACGCTTAAAAGTGTTTTCTCTCTGTCACCATAGCAACAGATCAGTTTTAAAGGCCGTAAACTCAAGCTGGGCCCCGCCATCATGAAAGAAAGATTTGCCCGTATGTACTCCATCTGACGGGTCAGAGGTCACCAGCAGACACTGTTCTAAAGCTCTGCTCCTCCTCAGGCCCTCTGCCTCCTCGACTCTTCGGTCCACCTTCGTGGATGAGTCCCACACAGTACATCTACTGCCCCTGCTGCTCGCCCGTGAGTGGGGCCCCCTCCCCCATCGTCAATGGAGGCAGTCCGTACAGTCAGGTACCTTACACGAGTACTTTAGGACTGGATACATCTGTCATAAGTACTTCATTGACTTTTATATATCAGAGCAGGAACAGTAGAGGCACTCAATATTTATTAGGTGTCATTTTTTGTTAAAGTGGGGAGATATGGGGTATTTTTTTGTGATGCAGTAACATTTGAGCTGTAAAAGGTTAAAGGAGAAGTAACGTTTTTTACAATCTGAGCCTTATTTCGGTAATAAAACAAGTTGTTTTACTCACCCACAGCACTTTGGTGTCATATGGAGCATTTCTGGAGATGTTTTAGATTAGCGATCTCCATCATGTGAGTTCTCGGGGCACATGTTTGCGGTCTCCAAATAACACAAACTTTATCACTTTTCAAATCATAGAAGCTCGATGTCTTAGTCTGCGATTTCGTTTGGTCAAAAGTGGCCTGTAATCCGAGATTTATCCATAGTTTCGAGTAGATGAGGAGGACAGTGCGCATGTGCGGAGTCACAGTTTATTTCACTCTCAGCTCCCGGGACCCAAACATGAAACGCAAAGCTGAAAACTATGGCTAAATCTCGGATTACAGGCCACTTTTGACTCAAACACAAATGTAGACTAAGACATCGAGCTTCTATGATTTGAAAAGTGATAAAGTCTGTGTTATTTGGAGACCGCACGGGGCATATTACATGCTCGGGGAATATATTATATGCCCCGAGCTGTGGCTAGAAGTCGCGCTAGGCTAACGAAATAAGGCTCAGATTGTAAAAAACGTTACTTCTCCTTTAAATAAACTGTACGATATGTGTATAGATGTAATGGGGGTGGGGTTAAATAAGTTTTCTTCCCCCCACTCCTTCCTGGACATTGCAATTTTGATTGTTCTTTTGTATATTTGTACTACCTTTTTCATTTGACTTTGATATTCTACAGATTGAGAATCCTGGGGAAAAAAAACAAAACATGTATGCATTTCACAGAATTTAGTCATGTTTTCTTTTTGCTCCTGAAACTTGGCATCTTTTAGCTGCACAAGTGCATCAGTATCAGTGTCTCGTAGTGGCGTTTAAGATTATATTCCTTGAGCACCGCCACTTGTTGCAAACACACCAAACTTACAGGTTTCCCATTCACCTCCGTGACCAAATAGGAATTAGTCCATTTTTCTTGGAAAATCCTGCACTCGGCGTCCACTTTTCTCATGTTTTGCTGATGAGGGCGTCACGGTCAACAGTCAAAAC
Organism: Paratrypauchen microcephalus; assembly: GCA_036785185.1. Lineage (NCBI taxonomy): Eukaryota > Metazoa > Chordata > Actinopteri > Gobiiformes > Gobiidae > Paratrypauchen > Paratrypauchen microcephalus. The sequence continues at coordinate 3,755,734 of JAVJIX010000042.1, forward strand.
GATGGTCCTTTAAGAGCGTTTGGAAAGAGGCGAGTCTTCATTTGTGCTGCTCTGGTGGGAGGGGCCACGCACAGAGGCGCTGGAGACGCTGCTATGCTAAACTGTGCGGAAAAGAGGCGCAGAAAATTACCAAATATTTTAATAGAAAATCAGCCGAGGGCCAGATTAAAGGTCTTGGAGGGCCGGATGTTTGACACCCCTGCAATAAGGCCACTAAAATAGACTTTGAGATACAAATACAAAATATAGAGTACGGACAGAGCAACAGTGCAGGTAGTTTTATTATTGTTTAGAAATTATATGTTTTGTCGTTGTCAAGGAGTGGGTAAAGGTCCTATATTAAGTAAAATAAACTCTTGTGAGCTTTAAACCGTGTTATAATGATCTTTCCTCCTCAAAAACAGACCTGGAGTTGTGTTTTGTTTCATTCACATGTTTGAGAAACTCTTTATTATTCATCTGTTACGTCTCCAAACCTCCAAACGCTCTGTTCCACCTGGTGATGTCATGAAGCAGTAGTTTTCAAGTGAACAGCTCCTTTTACCTTTATTTTCAGTAGAGATCTGCAATTCCAGGGCTGAAATGATCCAAATGATTCTAGTGAAGGTTTATGGAGTTTAAACACACAGTGGAGCACATCCTGTATTGCCACATGATGACATCACAAGGTGGAACAGAGCGTTTTCTGATTGAGAGAAGTACTCAGTCTAAACCTACGGGGTTTGTGTGTTAACCTCTTAACCTGATCCTGTGGTTTTTATTTTGCTCTTTTGTTCATGAAAAAATTCCTAACCAGGAACTCCAAATTCAACTGCTAACCTCGTGAGCTTCATTTGACTGGAGCTGAACGCTGTGGTGCCGACTAAACAAGGACTAAACCAGGACTAAACAAGGACTAAACAGGACTAAACAAGAACTAAACCAGGACTAAACAAGAACTAAACCAGGACTAAACAAGGACTAAACAAGAACTAAACCAGGACTAAACAGGACTAAACCAGGACTAAACAAGAACTAAACAAGAACTAAACCAGGACTAAACAAGGACTAAACAGGACTAAACAAGAACTAAACCAGGACTAAACAAGAACTAAACCAGGACTAAACAAGGACTAAACAGGACTAAACAAGAACTAAACCAGGACTAAACCAGGACTAAACAGGACTAAACAAGGACTAAACCAGGACTAAACAAGGACTAAACAAGAACTAAACCAGGACTAAACAGGACTAAACCAGGACTAAACAGGACTAAACAAGGACTAAACCAGGACTAAACAAGGACTAAACAAGGACTAAACCAGGACTAAACCAGGACTAAACAAGAACTAAACCAGGACTAAACAAGAACTAAACCAGGACTAAACAGGACTAAACAAGGACTAAACAAGGACTAAACAAGAACTAAACCAGGACTAAACAGGACTAAACAAGGACTAAACTAGAACTAAACCAGGACTAAACAGGACTAAACCAGGACTAAACAAGAACTAAACCAGGACTAAACAGGACTAAACAAGGACTAAACAAGAACTAAACCAGGACTAAACAAGGACTAAACAAGAACTAAACAAGAACTAAACCAGGACTAAACAGGACTAAACCAGGACTAAACAAGAACTAAACCAGGACTAAACAGGACTAAACAAGGACTAAACAAGAACTAAACCAGGACTAAACAGGACTAAACAAGGACTAAACTAGAACTAAACCAGGACTAAACAGGACTAAACAAGGACTAAACTAGAACTAAACCAGGACTAAACAAGGACTAAACTAGAACTAAACCAGGATTACACCAAGACCAAACTGGGACCAAGCCAGAACTTAACCAGGATTAAACCAGGACTAAACCGGGATTAAACCAGGGCTAAATTAGAACTAAACCAGGATTAAATCAGGACTAAACTAGAACTAAACCAGGATTAAACCAGGACCAAACAAAGACTAAACCAGGATTAAACAAGGACTAAACCAGGGCTAAACCAGGACTAAACTTGTGTGTTAAACATGTGAATGAAACAAAACACAACTCCAGGTGTGTTTGTGACGAGGAGACGATATTAGAACAGATAAAATGGCGTAATATGGGATAAAATGATTGATCTGTGGAGCTCTTTTCTCAGTGTTTCTTTTTTCATGTATCTGTTTCGTTCCAGCCGTACTACTCGAGTTTTGGGGGAGTGATGGTGCCCCAGGTGCCGGTGAACTACACACAGAACCCTTACACCTACCAGGTAACGCCAAACACAAAGTCCGGGGCTGAGATCTTTTTATTGATTGTATTGATGAGTCTGACCACACCTCTCCCAAACAGCCGTACTCTACTCCTCCCTGGACCTCGGACCAGAGGACTCACCCGGTCAACCAGGTGAAAACTCTCTCAACGGTAATATGTAATGAAATGTACAGCTTCAGTGACGCGGCCGTAGAGCTGGGCGGTATGACCAAAAATTTACATCACGGTATTTTTCAAAATTCTATCGGTGTTACGGTATTTGATGTTTTTTGTTTGTTTTTTTCATGCATGACTCTGTGTTAAAGGAGAAGTAATGTTTTTTACAATCTGAGCCTTATTTCGGTAATAAAACAAGTTTGTTTTACTCACCCATAGCACTTTGGTGTCATATGGAGCACTTCCGGAGATGTTTTAGATTTCCATTAGCCTAGCGCGAGTTCTAGCCGTAGCTCGGGGCATATAATATATTCCCCGAGCATGTAATATGCCCCGTGCGGTCTCCAAATAACACAAACTTATCACTTTTCAAATCATAGAAGCTCGATGTCTTAGTCTACGCTTTTGTTTGAGTCAAAAGTGGCCTGTAATCCGAGATTTAGCCATAGTTTCGAGTAGATGAGGAGGCCAGTGCACATGCGCGGAGTCACAGTTTATTTCACTCTCAGCTCCCGGGACCCAAACATGAAACGCAAAGCTGTAAATTATGGCTAAATCTCGGATTACAGGCCACTTTTGACTCAAACGAAAGCGTAGACTAAGACATCGAATTTTTATGATTTGAAAAGTGATAAAGTTTGTGTTATTTGGAGACCGCACGGGGCATATTACATGCTCGGGGAATATATTATATGCCCCGAGCTACGGCTAGAACTCGCGCTAGGCTAACGCAAATCTAAAACATCTCCGGAAGTGCTCCATATGACACCAAAGTGCTATGGGTGTTTGTTGTTTTATTACCGAAATAAGGCTCAAATTGTAAAAAACGTTACTTCTCCTTTAAAGGGATAGTGTGGTATTTTTGATGTTAATCTGTATGGGTTTCCTTCTAAAAGTTTCGTGCGGTAACACCGGTTTACCTCTGACAGTTTGCGCTCAGCCCGGTTCTGCTCACGTTCTGGAGCTCAGGTAATTAGTTCCGGTGAGTTCCCGGGGACTCGTAATAAAGCTTGTTTTTCTTCTCAAAACAAAACATTTGTCCGAAAGGTGATATATTTGCGTCCCAAACAGTTGTCCACGTAAAATCCAGCAGCGTAGTTGCCATTCGCATATCTCGTCTCGATTCGTATCACTGCGCTGCCTGTTCACTCGTAAACTTCCCCTTATGGCGGACCGCATCCGTCGTTCACTTATATATATTTCATGGACAACTGTTTGAGATGCAAATATATCACTTTTCGGACAAATGTTGTTTTGGGAAGAAAAACAAGCTTTATTTCATGTCCTGGCGAACTTACCGGACCTACTTACGTGAGCTCCAGAACGCGAGCAGAACCGGGCTGAGCCGAGACTGTCAGAGGTAAGCCAGTGTTACCGCACGGCACTTTTAGAAGGAAACCCATACAGATTAACATCAAAATAACCGCACTATCCCTTTCATGTTCACCGCACAGACAGCGGTGCTTTCTGCACTCAGGCTGTGTTCATAAACTAATGATCCGTCCATAAATTCACTGCATCACTCCTGAAGGGTTCAGTTTGAGAAAAAAGTAGTGGCTTAAAGTCTGGAAATTGCAGTATACGTAAGAGACTTAGACAGTTAAATAAAACATAAACCATTATTTATTTGTGAATTACAGATTTACAGTAATAATAAACATTGAACTAATCAAATTTGAGTTATTCAGGAGCAGAAATCCCTTGGTGAGCTGCTTGGAACGGGGTGAAGTACAGGTAGTTCCCGAGCTGCAGGTTGGAGACTCCTGGTATAGAGTGTTTATATAAATAGACATAACTAACCTGCTAGCTAGGGCTGGGCGGTATACTGGTGCACACCGAATACCGGTGTTTTGTTTTTAACGATATGAATTTTTTATTTACCGCAATACCGGTGATTGTGTGCCTACAAAACGTCTGGAACACAGAGCGGCGGAATGTTGCGCCGGGGAACTGTTTTGCAGTGGCACGAGAGCGGTGGAAGCGTAAGCCGTGTCCCAGTTCGAGGGCTGCAGCCTAGGCTGCTTTTTCAGCCGCTTTTCGGTGGCTCCGAAGGCTGCGAAAGCTGCAGTCCTCGAACTAGCCTCCGCGGAACACAAGAGACATGGGACAGGTCCACAGAGCCGCTCGCAGCGCCCAGACACACTAACGCTAATGCTAACAACACGCACCACGCAAATGACCCACACGGATCAATAACATGGCTAGAGTGTGTGTTGAGCGGTGAACAACATTATACAGTGAACTTATACTGGAAAGAGGAGCCGTGTCAGTTGTGTGGAAGAACTTCGCTTTAAAAAAATCTGACGCTGATCAAACAAACATATTGTGTAATGTCGGGCTAAAGTTGTAGCGACTCAGACGTCACTCAAAGACGCGTTCACTAAGGGGACCGCCTACGACAAGAAAAGCAAACGGAACGATATTACCAACGCTGTTACTGTCCTATCGCACAGAAGCTGGTAAAGGGGCGTTCCAGTATTCTGCTCCCACAACTTGGAACAATCTACAAAAAGACTGGAAACTAACTGGTCTCTATAGGACAGTTTAAAATCTTGCTCAAAGGTTTGGAATTTAAATCTATGGTTTGTAAATGTTTTTAATTCTGAAACATTTTATTGCTTGTAATTGCTTAAATTGTTTTTGAAATGGTTTTGTAATTGTATTGATCTGTGCCGCTTAGATTATTGAGATTATTAATCTCAATGGGACTTTCCTGGTTAAATAAAGGTTTAAAAAAAAAAAAAACTATCCACTTAGACATGGAACCACTTAGTCTTATTGAGAAAGGAGCTTCTTTCTTTTCTTTCTTTATTTAATTCGTTAAAACAAAAAAATAACAATTGCATCTGTACAATTATAACTCAAATATGAATGAAAAGGGAACAGAAAGAAGCATAAGATGATATCTGCCCCTTATCAACTCAAAATTATATTACAACAAAATATATATTACAACAAACAAAAATAATAATAATAATAATAATAGTAATAAAACAATATTTTTACTGCGCAGTACGACTATATCTTTTCATTAAATCAAGGAGATGATTAAAGCTCTGGACCCAGATATGTTTTACAAAGTCCAATTTTCTGCAGGAATTATTCTTTAAATTATTAGGAAATGGGGTTAACACCGAGTCGTGCATGAAAAAAAAAAAAAAAAGAGTCATGCATGGGGGAAAAAAAACGTCAAATACCGTGATACCGGTAAAAATACTGTGATATCAGTTTTTGGTCATACCGCCCAGCTCTACTGCTAGCCACCGCGTTCCAAACAGGAAGTGTGCATGGGCCCACTTCTGGCTCCATCTGTTCGGCTCTAATTCACTTTGTGTTGAAAAAAATATCTCCCCGCTCTGTCACTGCAGCTGTGAGTCAGTTTGTTTTTAAAATGTTTGTTTTAACCTGCTCTTAACCTGATCCTGGGGTTTTTATTTTGCTCTTTTGTTCATGAAAAAATTCCTAACCAGGAACTCCAAATTCGCTCCTATAACTGCTAACCTCGTGAGCTTCATTTGACTGGAGCTGAACGCTGTGGTGCCGACTAAACAAGGACTAAACAAGAACTAAACAAGGACCAAGCCAGAACTTAACCAGGACTAAACCGGGATTAAACCAGGACTAAATTAGAACTAAACCAGGATTAAACCAGGACTAAACAAGGACTAAACTAGGACTAAACCAGGGCTAAAACAGGACTAACGCAGGGGTAAACCAGGACTAAACAAGGACTAAACTAGAACTAAACCAGGACTAAACCAGGACCAAACAAGGACTAAACCAGGATTAAACAAGGACTAAACCAGGATTAAACAAAGACTAAACCGGGACTAAACAAGGACTAAACCAGGACTAAACAAGGACTAAACCGGGATTAAACCAGGGCTAAACCAGGACTAAATCAAGACTAAACAAGAACTAAAAACAATGGCTAAACCACTTCTTTACACAGTCTATGGTGTGAATAAAACCAAATGAAATCACGGGATATTACATCATTTAGTATTAGAATCAATCAATAAACATCGACATTACAATCAATATTAAAGGTCCTATATTGTCCTATAAGTGGTTCATGTGAGCTTTTAGAGACTTAGACAAAATTTATTGATCCACAAGGGAAATTATTTGGACACAGTAGCTCACGCATCACGATATATAATAACAAAGATAAAAAATATAAATGGTAATAATAAATTCTGAATAAATGGCAAGAAACAGGTGTCAAGGCATAATTATATTAATGTAAATGTACATGTTTAAGTCTTGTTCTAATGTTTCCTCCTCAGAAACAGAAAAAACAGACCTGGAGTTGTGTTTTTTTTGTTTTTTGTTTTTTTTTAATCCTGGTTTAGTTCTAGTTTAGTCCTTGTTTGGTCCTGGTTTAATCCTGGTTTAGTTCTAGTTTAGTCCTGGTTTAATCCTGGTTTAGTCCTGGTTTAGTTCTAGTTTAGTCCTGGTTTAGTTCTAGTTCAGTCCTTGTTCAGTCCTTGTTTAGCCCCGTTTTAGTCCTGTTTTAGCCCTGGTTTAGTTGTAGTTTAGTCCTTGTTTGGTCCTGGTTTAATCCTTGTCTAGTCCTGGTTTAGTTCTAGTTTGGTCCTGGTTTAGTCCTGGTTTAGTTCTAGTTTAGTCCTGGTTTAGTTCTAGTTCAGTCCTTGTTCAGTCCTTGTTTAGCCCCGTTTTAGTCCTGTTTTAGCCCTGGTTTAGTTGTAGTTTAGTCCTTGTTTGGTCCTGGTTTAATCCTTGTCTAGTCCTGGTTTAGTTCTAGTTTGGTCCTGGTTTAGTCCTGGTTTAGTCCTGGTTTAGTCCTGGTTTAATCAAACAGAAGAACTCAGCCTAAATCTGCAGGGTTTGTGTGTTAAATAGTTTAATAGGGGCCCTTTAAAATACTATAATACTGTTATATGTTAAAGTACCACAGAGGTTTATTTTTATTTATTAGTATATATATATATATATATATATATAATTGTTTTATTGGACCCAAACTACCTTTGGTTTTGGTTTTTCTCAGTTTCTGTTGTTTGCACCTGATGTCCACTAGGGGGAGGTGTTTGGATAGAAATTGCCTTATGTTGTTTAAAAACAGGATTCTACAGTTAAAATATAATTATATTTCATATGCAAACTATTCTAGAGTTAAACTTAAATTAAACTTGTATTTAGAATGGATTATTTTTAAAAGATTCAGAATCTCTAGAACTAAACGCAGTGAAGTTGGGGCTTTGCTAAGGCGTGGGTTTTATTTACTGTCTGAGCTCGACTTGTCACACCCACTCGAACCCTTTTTCAACAGTTAAATGGCAATAAATGAAAAGTAGTTTTATTACAGGGCCCGTTTTACACTATTTTTAATGTGTTATAATATTTCCTCATCACAAACTTAACTTTATTCCTGGTTTAATCCTGGTTTAGTTCTAGTCTAGTCCTTGTTTAGTCCTGGTTTAATCCTGGTTTTCTTCTGGTTTAATCCTGGTTTAGTCCTGTTTTAGTCCTGGTTTAGCACTGTTTTTGCCCTGGTTTAGTCCTCGTTTAATCCTGTTTTAGTCCTGGTTTAGTTCCGTCTTGGTCCTGGTTCGGTCCCGGTTTAATCCTGGTTTAGTCCTGGTTTAGTTGTAGTTTAGTCCTGGTTTAATCCTGGTTTAGTCCTTGTTTAGTCCTGGTTTAGTTCTAGTTTAGTCCTGGTTTAATCCTGGTTTAGTCCTTGTTTAGTCCTGTTTTAGCCCTGGTTTAATCCTGGTTTAATCCTGGTTTAGTCCTGGTTTAGTCCTGGTTTAGTCCTGGTTTAGTCCTGTTTTAGCCCTGGTTTAATCCTGGTTTAGTCCTGGTTTAGTCCTGTTTTAGCCCTGGTTTAGTCCTGGTTTAGTCCTGGTTTAATCCTGGTTTAGTCCTGGTTTAGTCCTGGTTTAGTCCTGGTTTAGTCCTGGTTTAGTCCTGGTTTAGTCCTGGTTTAATCCTGGTTTAGTCCTGGTTTAGTTCTGGCTTGGCCCTGGTTCGGTCCCGGCTTAATCCTGGTTTGGTATTTGTTGTAGTTGGCTAGTTGTTATTTTTGTTTCTTTTACACATGTTTAAACGTGTGTAAACCCTGCAGATTTCGGCTTTGTTCTTCTCTCTTCCCCCTTGTGATGTCATCATGTGGTGAGGCAGGAAGTGCTCCACTGTGTTTTTAAACTCCACACACTTTCACTAGAATCATTTGAATAATTTCAGACAGACTAATAAAGTGTTACTCAAACATGTGTGAATGAAACAAAACACAACTCCAGGTCTGTTTTAAATTCAACTTGAAGCTCACAGGAGTCAGTTTTGTGTACAGTGGTCCCTCGTTTAGGTTCCAGAAATAACCCGTAATAAGTGAAATCCGCGAAGTAGGACAACTTTATATTTTAAAATTATTCTACATGTTTTAAGGCTGTAAACGCCTCACCACACACATTCTACACTTTTCTCAGTCTGGAATTAACGTTTTCTCACATTTCTCTCTCGTTTAAACATTCAAACATATCATAGATTTTCAACAAAATGAATTAATAGTGACGCGTGGGGGAGGGGCACGGCTCCGGGAGCCCCGTCGGACACGCGAGGGGAGCAGAGAAATGAGTCACTGGATCCGCAGGAAGCACCACGCTCATTCAACGGCACTGCCATGTCCTGGGACGCAACGCACACCTTGGAGAAGTGCGCGACACGAGCCGCACGCGGTGGTTTAAACCTGGTTTAGCCCTGGTTTAATCTTGGTTTAGTCCTTGTTTAGTCCTGGTTTAATCCTGGTTTAGTCCCGGCTTGGTCCTGGTTCGCTCCCGGTTTAATCCTGGTTTTGCCCTAGTTTAGTCATGGTTTAATCCTGGTTTAGTTCTAGTTTAGTCCTGGTTTAATCCTGGTTTAATCCTGGTTTAGTTCTAGTTTAGTCCTGATTTCGTCCTGGTTTAATCCTGTTTTAATCCTGGTTTAGTCCTTGTTTAGTCCTGTTTTAGCCCTGGTTTAGTCCCAGTTAAGTCCAGGTCTAGACCTGGTCCAGTCCTGGTTTAGTCCAGGACCAGTCCAGGTCTAGACCTGGTGTAGTTCTGGTCTAGAGAGCCTTGAAAGGCGCCTAACAAATAAAATGTATTATTATTATTAGACCTGGTTTAGTCCGCGTTTAGTCCTGGTCTAGACCTGGTTTAGTCCCGGTCTGGTCCTGGTCTAGTTCTAGTCTGGCTAGAACTAGTCCCGGTCCCCCATCTATCAGTCGGCAAAGGTCTACAGTCTCTTAGCCAATCAGGACGCAGAACATAATGTTACACTATAAAAAAATTTAAAAATCCGCGAAACAGCGAGGCGGCGAAAAGTGAACCGCGATAGAGCGAGGGACCACTGCACTCTCGAACCTTTAACCTCAACAGGTTTTTCCTTCAGACGCTGCAGCGAGTGACGTGTGTTTGTTTTGCAGAACTTTGTGGATTGTGGCGTTCAGACGATGCTCACTGTTCTTTAAACTTCTGCTCAGGTATTGTGTATTTTTATTTTATTGTATGTGTTAAATGTGACGTTTTAATGCAATAACAATAATAATACGTAGATATAATGAGAATGAAACGATCTGCCGCTTTAGGGACACACGTTCTAAATCAGAGCCAGTATTAAGTATAAGAAGTATTGAAAATCAGATATTCATTCATCATCATCATTCATCTGAATGTGAACGATCCTGAACGATCTAGATCAGAACAAGTATAAGAGCACCGAGACTAAACCAGGACTAGACCAGGACTAAACCAGGACTAAACCAGGACTGAACCAGGACTGAACCAGGACTAAACCAGGACTAAACCAGGACCAAACCAGCACCAAACCAGGACTAAACCAGGACTAAACCAGGACCAAACCAGGACTAAACCAGGACTAAACCGAGACCGAACCAGGACTAAACCAGGACTAAACCAGGACCAAACCAGGACCAAACCAGGACTAAACCAGGACTAAACCAGGACCGAACCAGGACTAAACCAGGACTAAACCAGGACCGAACCAGGACTAAACCGAGACCGAACCAGGACCGAACCAGGACCGAACCAGGACCAAACCAGGACTAAACCAGGACTAAACCAGGACTAAACCGAGACCAAGCCAGGACTAAACCGAGGCCGAACCAGGACTAAACCAGGACTAAACTGAGACCGACCCAGGTCTAAACCAGGACTAAACCGCGACCAAACCAGGACTAAACCAGGACTAAAGTAGGATCAAACCAGGACTAAAGTAGGATCAAACCAGGACTAAAGCAGGATCAAACCAGGACTAAACCAGGATCAAACCAGGACCAAACCAGGACTAAAGTAGGACCAAACCAGGACTAAAGTAGGATCAAACCAGGACCAAACCAGGACTAAAGTAGGATCAAACCAGGACCAAACCAGGACTAAAGTAGGATCAAACCAGGATTAAACCAGGACTAAAGTAGGACCAAACCAGGACTAAAGCATGACTAAGACAGGATCAAAACAGGACTGTCCAGGACTAAACCAGGATCAAACCAGGACTAAAGTAGGACCAAACCAGGACTAAAGTAGGATCAAACCAGGACCAAACCAGGACTAAAGTAGGACCAAACCAGGACTAAAGCATGACTAAGACAGGATCAAAACAGGACTGTCCAGGACTAAACCAGGACTAAACCAGGACTAAACATCGTGGTGTCAGATCGGGTATTGCTTCTGTTCCTTGGCGTGAAAATTGACTTTTAAATGAAATTTCAGTATTCTCACAATTTCGTCGCTGAAGTTCTTGATTCTGTTTTTGTTTTTATTTCTTTTTAAGGCTACAGGGATAAAGAGAAGAAGTGACACTGTTTGTTTTTGTTTTGTTTTTCCCTTTACCGACGACGGAGGCAACCAAAACCGCAGTGTTCTCTTCTTCGTTCTCGTGGTCCCAACATTTCGATCGGAACATTCCCCCGTCGTTCCCCACGTTTTCACCGTTCCTCTGCTTTTATCCCACTCGGATCATAGAGGTCATCGAGATGTCGTCCTCACAGCGCCGCCGCTACGGCCTCACCCGGACTAATCATCCCTACGAGAACTTTTAACGCACCCCCTTTGTCATATTTATACGTTTATTTTAATCATTTATTTTTGAGTTTTAAATGTCTGGTTGTGGATCTTTTACCGTCGTTTAAGGCTCTCTGTACGTCTAGAGGAACAACGTCACGCGCTTAGTCCCGCTCGGACGCAAATAAAAACACAAAATGTCTGCTTAAGTTCATTGGTTTTCACATTAAATTATACAGATTTTGATCATTTCAATAGTCAGAAGTCCATATTACTCTGTTCTAATGTGATTTCCTCGTCACAAACACGCCCGGAGTTGCGTTTTGTTTCATTCACGCATGTTTAACAACGCACAAATCTTTTTTTTTTCATCTCTTTAACTGAAAACACTCCGTTCCACCTTGCGATGTCACATTTGTAATACAGGAAGTGCGGCACCGTGTTTTTAAACTCTGTAGAACTTCACTAGACTGGACTTCCCAAACTCTAACTCAGCTAAAGGTAAAAAAAAGGGCGCTCTTCACTTGAAAACTACAGCTTCATGACATCACAAGGTGGAATAGTGTGGGTTTTTTTTTGTTCGGAGATGTAGACGAACGTGCGAATGAAACAAAACGACGATGTTTTTGAAGAGGAAGCCACGTTCGAACACAGTTTGAGTCCATTTTTGGGTAATATACAACCTTTAATTTAGCTTTTCTACTATAAATGACAGTTTTCAGTGGTAGTTTTTGATATTTCAATCCCAATCACGGCATCAATTCACCTGAAATTAATCAACGGGGACACGGAAGAGTAGAACTGTTTTAACTCTATGATCAAATTTATTATTAGGACACATGGGGAGCTTCAGTTTGAGGGGTTCATTCACAGTTTGGTGAGTTTTTTTGGCGAAAGCAGCACTACACGGAGCTTTTATAGGCACAGTTTTACAGTGTGTTATTGTTTATTTGGGTTATTTTCTCTGATTTGTTTTTGTAACGCTTTAGACACTGCAGTTTTAAATCCACGGCGTGTTTTTTTCAAGGTGTTTTGTTTGGTATTCTTAAAGCCAGAGTTGTTTGCTCCTGCGTTTGTTCAGAGCCTTGGGTCTACGCTGTGTTTGTTTCTGTTTATTTGAAATGTTCTGTATTTTTGGAGGGTTTCATTCATAATAAAATGTAAAAAATAAAACGAGTATGTAATCAAATTAATCTCTGATAGTTTTTTTTTCTTCTTTGCATTAGGGATTCACTGATACGATACTGGTATCAGATCACGTTGGTGGATCGAATATCAGTTCCAAGATCCCGTTTTGACATAAAAACGGGATCTTGGAAAAAAATAAGAGACCATTGCAAAATTATCATTTTTTTTCTGATTTGACTACTTTGTTTGTTTGGGCAAAAGGAACAAAATTTTTGATTGAGTCTATAAACTACTGACAACATTTCCCCCAAATTCCAAATGAAAATATTATTATTTAGAGCATTTATTTGCAGAAAATGACAAATGGTCAAAATAACAAAAAAGATCCATGTTTTCAGAGCTCAAACGATGCAAAGAAACAAGATGCGTGAAGAATCCCTCAGTCGTCCAGGTAGAGTGCATGATAAAAGGAGAAGTTCAATTTGTCACCTGGACAAAGTTTATTTGGTCGAAAACGTTTCTCAGCTCATCCGAGAGGCTTCGTCAGTTCTGGTTAGAGTGCTGATGGACACTGCTTATATCTATCTGCAGGGAGGAGCTAACGACACTGAAATTATTGAGATAGTTTCAGAATAATTTCAGTGTAGTGAGCTCCTCCCTGCAGCGAGATATAAGCAGTGTCTTACCAGCACTCTAACCAGAACTGACGAAGCCTCTCGGATGAGCTGAGAAACGTTTTCGACCAAATAAACTTTGTCCAGGTGACAAATTGAACTTCTCCTTTTATCAAAGAAACAAGATCAAATTCATTTTAAAACAACATAATACTAATGTTTACACTTAAGAAGAGTTCACAAATCAAGATTTGGTGCAATAACCCTTATTTTTAATCACAGCTTTCATGTGTCTTGGCCTCCACAAGTCTGTCACATGTTCTTGGGTCCTAGATTAGACCTGGTTTAGTCCTGGTTCAGACCTGGTTTAGTCTTGGTTCAGACCTGCTTTAGTCCAAGTTTAGACCTGCTTTAATCCTGGTTCAGACCTGGTTTAGTCCTAGTTTAGTCCTGGTTTAGTCCTATTTTAGACCTGGTTTAGTCTTGGTTCAGACCTGGTTTAGTCCTAGTTTAGACCTGGTTTAAAAAAAACATAAAAAGCTGGATCAGAGCATCCCTACTTATTGTACATCCTTGTTTTATTTGGTTAAAGTCTAAAGAGATAGACTTTAGACTTGAAGAAACATTTTTACTTTGGATTTAATTAACTTTATGGCTTTGAATTTAGTAATAACCACATGTTACAGTTAATTGATGAAGTTAAATCCAACATTTCATTTCTTAGAGTGCGTGAAGAGGAAAGGTTTAATGCCATACTGTGAAACATTCCTTTTTTTATTTGGAAAGAACAAATATTTTCAGATTTCCAGTTCAAATATGATCAACAACAACAAAAACACACTATTTACAAGAACTGGGTACCGTGCCCGTTCCCACACCTTGTTATTTTATTTATTCACCTGTGTCACTTCCAGGGCTCCGTAACTGGGAGCTTACAGGAACAGAAAAACAATCCAAAATATTGTATTATCCTCCTAATACTAAAATAAATAAATAACTAAAAATAAATAATACATAAAAATAAATAAATACTAAAATAAATAAATAAATAACTAAAAATAAATAATACATAAAAATATAAATAAATAAAAATAAATAATACATAAAAATAAAAAAAATTAAAATAAAAATAAATACAAAATAATACATAAAAATAAATTAAAAAATACTAAAATAAATAACTAAAAATAAATAAATAAAAATAAATAAATAAAAATAAATACATAAAAATAAATAAATATAAATAAATAAATACAAAATAAATAATACATAAAAATTAAAATAAATAAAAAAATATACTAAAATAAATAAATAACTAAAAATAAATAAATACAGAATAAATAATACATAAAAATAAAAAAATACTAAAATAAAATTTAATAATTCATAAAAATAAAAAATACTAAAGTAAATAAAAATAAATAATACATAAAAATAAAAAAAAATAATTTTTATTTTTTATTTTTTATTTAACCTTTATTTATCCAGGTAAACCAATTGAGAACCAGTTCTCATTTACAATGGCGACCTGGCCAAGAGGCAGCACAATTAAAAGATACATTCATAAAAACATACAGTGCAACATGAACAATAAAGACAATAATAAAACACAACTAAAAGCAGGTACAATGATCAGTAGCAGTGGACATGGACAGTAGCATTTAGAAAGTTCTTAAAAGTGCTGATTGGAATAAAAGAGCTGAGTTTCAGTGAGCGCTGCAAACTATTCCAGTCGCTCGCAGCGGCGAACTGGAAGGACAGGCGACCGAAGGAAGTGCGGGTTTTAGGGATGACCAGATTAATCAAACTGCTGGAGCGTAATGTACGGATTGAATTGTGAATTTGGAGAAGTGAACGAAGATATTGTGGAGTTTTGCCAATGAGAGTTTTGTAAATAAAGAGGAGCCAATGGATCTGTCTGCGGGAGTGAAGTAAAAATAAATAAATAAAAATAAATACAAAATAAATAAAACATAAAAATACAAAAAAAATTACTAAAATAAATGAGAAATTAAAAGGGAGACTTAAAACTATTTGAGGTGACTGTAGAAGCTTGTCAGAGAAAAAAATGTTTTTGTTAGGTTAAATTCACATGGATTTAACACCAAAATGTCCCCGACGTCCATTACAGAGGAAATGTTACAACATTATGAATAAAAATAACATTAACACAATGTAAATGCTAAGGTCTTCATTTACCTCCAAATACAAAATTAAAATAATAATAATAATAATAATTCAGATATGATAAAAGAAGAAATTCAATTTGTCAACTGGACAAAGTTTGTTGTTGAAAACTTTTGGCCGCTCATCCGAGAATCTTCGTCAGTTCTGGTTAGAGTGCAGGTTAGACACTGCTTATATCTCGCTGCAGGGAGGAGCTCACTACACTGCAGTTTTTCCGAAACTATCTCACCTATTTGTTTCTGTCTTTTGTTTCTCTGGCGTCTAGTTTAGCATCCCTATTCATCCCTACACAGCCCTATTGTTTCTTTTGTTTGTTTTGATCTAGGTTTAAGAATGGAATTATAGATGGGAGACAAATAATGTCTGACTCCACCATTTCTGTTTAAAGAAGGATTCTCTTTTTTGACAAAAATTAACCCCCCTCTCAAACCAATTCTTTTCCCTGGCTAAGATCTGAACCTCACTGTCCTCAAAAGAATGGCCCGTGGCTTCTAGGTGAAGATGTACGGCAGATGACGGTCCACTCTGGCATGCCGTACATCTTCACCTAGAAGCTGGTGCTGGGTTGGGTCCATGTGAAGGGGGAGGGGGATGTGGCCACTGGCCTGGGGAGGTGTGAAGAGGAGGAGGGGGGAGTCGGCAGAGGGGCAGAGGGGGTGGGGGGCAAGTCAAACCTGTTAAAGTAACAGTTTAATTCGTCCGCCCAGCGCTGATCGCCATCAGCTGTCCCTCTGCCGCTCTGTCCAAAACCAGACATGCTCCTCAGTCCTCTCCACACGCCCCGTGCATTGTTTTGGGCCAGCTGCTCCTCCATCCTCCTCCCATAGTCCTTTTTAGCCCGTCGGATCCTCCATTGGAGCTCTCTCTGGACCCTTTTCTGCTCCTCTCTGTCCCCTGAGTTGAAAGCCCTTTTCTTCTGGTTCAGGAGGGCTTTAAGCTCAGGGGTGACCCAGGGGTGGTTGTTGGAGAAGCACCGTACCCTCCTGGTTGGCACAGTGTTCTCCACGCAGAAGTTGATGTAGTCTGTGATGCAATGGGTCAGGCCGTTGATGTCGTCTCCATAAGAGTCAGTGAAAATGTCCCAGTCAGTGTTCTGGAAACAGTCCCTCAGACTCTCACAGGCCTCCTGAGTCCAAAGCTTCACAGACCGCTTCCGCACAGGTTCTCTTCGCACCCTGGAGCAGGTAGACCAGACAGTGATCTGAGCGTCCGAGCGGGGGGAGGGGGCGGAGGTGTAAGCGTCTTTGACATTTGCGTAAAAATGGTCCAGAGGTTATACAGTGTGAAATAAAATATAACAAATCACCAGAAATGGAGAAGTTACAATAAATCTTTTCTAGTTGGGGTGATATACTTAATCAATTTTTTCCAGATATTGTAAAATTTGTCTCTTTGAATGTTTGTTGTTTAAGTTTGCTTTTCCATCTTAACTACAGCTCTGGGAAAAAAAATAAGAGACCGCTGCATTTTTTGTGTGAAATCAGCATCTCTACATCTTTTCTTTCCTTTAACCATGTGAAGTTTTGTCTCCAGCTCTTGTTGCAGGGTTTGGTGGTGTGACCGGTCTTCCCTGGCAACAGCGCCATCATCTTTTTGTGTTTTTGTCACAGTCCGGTCCACTCCCCGGGGGCCTCTGTCCGGATGACCACCCTCGACGCCCCGCCCCCGGCCCAGTCACTCGGGCAGACTCTGGTGAATTATGGATAAGTCTGGATCGCTTCTTATGAAATATAAATCCTCCTGAGTGGACCCTAAAATGTAAACAGACTCATAACCTCGACGGGCGCAAACATTTAATTTTATCCGGAAATTAACTCACAATTTTAATCCAAAATGTCAAAGGTCCTATATTATATTATATGACATCTCCAAAGCTCAAAATGCCCCGTTCTGTTCCACCTTGTGATGTAAAAGCAAGTCCTAGTTTAGTCTTAGTTTAGTCCTGGTTTAGTCTTAGTTTAGTCCTGGTTTAGTTCTAGTTTAGTCCTGCTTTAGTCCTTGTTTAGTCCTGCTTTGTCCTAGTTTAGTCCTGGTTTAGTTCTAGTTTAGTCCTGCTTCAGTCCTTGGTTAGTCCTAGTTTAGTCCTTGTTTAGTCCTGGTTTAGTTCTAGTTTAGTCCTAGTTTAGTTCTAATTTTAATCCTAGTTTAGTCCTGCTTTAATCCTTGTTTAGTCCTTGTTTAGTCCTAGTTTAGTCCTGCTTTAGTCCTTGTTTAGTCCTAGTTTAGTCCTTGTTTAGTCCTAGTTTAGTCCTGGTTTAGTTCTAGTTTAGTCCTTGTTTAGTCCTAGTTTAGTTCTCATTTTAATCCTTGTTTAGTCCTGCTTTAATCCTTGTTTAGTCCTTGTTTAGTCCTAGTTTAGTCCTAGTTTAGTCCTGGTTTAGTTCTAGTTTAGTCCTGCTTTAGTCCTTGTTTAGTCCTAGTCTAGTCTAGTCCTGCTTCAGTCCTTGGTTAGTCCTAGTTTAGTCCTTGTTTAGTCCTAGTTTAGTCCTGGTTTAGTTCTAGTTTAGTCCTTGTTTAGTCCTAGTTAAGTTCTAATTTTAATCCTAGTTTAGTCCTGCTTTAATCCTTGTTTAGTCCTTGTTTAGTCCTAGTTTAGTCCTAGTTTAGTCCTGGTTTAGTTCTAGTTTAGTCCTAGTTTAGTCCTTGTTTAGTCCTTGTTTAGTCCTAGTTTAGTTCTAATTTTAATTCTAGTTTAGTCCTGCTTTAGTCTTTGTTTAGTCCTAGTTTAGTCCTGGTTTAGTTCTAGTTTAGTCCTAGTTTAGTCCTTGTTTAGTCCTTGTTTAGTCCTAGTTTAGTCCTAGTTTAGTCCTGGTTTAGTTCTAGTTTAGTCCTGCTTTAGTCCTTGTTTAGTCCTAGTCTAGTCTAGTCCTGCTTCAGTCCTTGGTTAGTCCTAGTTTAGTCCTAGTTTAGTCCTGGTTTAGTTCTAGTTTAGTCCTAGTTTAGTCCTTGTTTAGTCCTTGTTTAGTCCTAGTTTAGTTCTAATTTTAATTCTAGTTTAGTCCTGCTTTAGTCTTTGTTTAGTCCTAGTTTAGTCCTGGTTTAGTTCTAGTTTAGTCCTGCTTCAGTCCTTGTTTAGTCCAAGTTTAGTCCTGGTTTAGTTCTAGTTTAGTCCTAGTTTAGTCCTGGTTTAGTTCTAGTTTAGTCCTGCTTTAGTCTTTATTTAGTTCTAGTTTAGTCCTGGTTTATTTCTAGTTTAGTCCTGCTTCAGTCCTTGTTTAGTCCTGCTTTAGTCTTAGTTTAGTCCTGGTTTAGTTCTAGTTTAGTCCTGCTTCAGTCCTTGTTTAGTCCTAGTTTAGTCCTGGTTTATTTCTAGTTTAGTCCTAGTTTAGTCCTGGTTTAGTTCTGTTTTTCTAAGTACTTTTAAGCTATAAACCCACCTGTAATTGGATAAATGTAAAGTAGAGCTGTTTAATGTCACACTGTGGAACATTCCGGGCAGAGCAGTGACGTGTATTATTATTTTGTTTATGTCATTCCTAAAGTATAAAAAGACACCAACAGTGTGAGAACATTACAAAAAATGTATGAAAGGAGCAGAAAGAAGAGAAATCTTCTGTTCTCTGCCCCTCTTCACTTTTCCAGACAAAAACACCGATAGTGACGATAAAACATTTCATCAATACATTCCATTTCAATCACAATTATTAATCAATTATAAACAGAACATCTCCATAGAAATAAGCAGTTGACGGACCAATAACCAATATGCACCTATAATTATTGTTTTTGTAGGATTTGTATCACATGATTCTTTTTAAACGACTCGGTGTCTGCAGAGATCCTCAGGTCCACCGTCTCACGAGTCCTCCTCAGGTCCACCGTCTCACGAGTCCTCCTCAGGTCGACCTTCTCATGAGTCCTCCTCAGGTCCACCGTCTCATGAGTCCTCCTCAGGTCCACCGTCTCATGAGTCCTCCTCAGGTCCACCGTCTCATGAGTCCTCCTCAGGTCGACCGTCTCACGAGTCCTCCTTGAGTTAACCGTCTCATGAGTCCTCCTCAGGTCCACCGTCTCATGAGTCCTCCTCAGGTCCACCGTCTCATGAGTCCTCCTCAGGTCGACCGTCTCGCAAGTCGTCCTCAGGTCCACCATCTCATGAGTCCTCCTCAGGTCCACCGTCTCATGAGTCCTCCTCAGGTCCACCGTCTCATGAGTCCTCCTCAGGTCCACCGTCTCATGAGTCCTCCTCAGGTCGACCGTCTCACGAGTCCTCCTTGAGTTAACCGTCTCATGAGTCCTCCTCAGGTCCACCGTCTCATGAGTCCTCCTCAGGTCCACCGTCTCATGAGTCCTCCTCAGGTCGACCGTCTCGCAAGTCGTCCTCAGGTCCACCATCTCATGAGTCCTCCTCAGGTCCACCGTCTCATGAGTCCTCCTCAGGTCGACCTTCTCATGAGTCCTCCTCAGGTCCACCGTCTCACGAGTCCTCCTCAGGTCGACCATCTCACGAGTCGTCCTCAGGTCCACCGTCTCACGAGTCCTCCTCAGGTCGACCTTCTCATGAGTCCTCCTCAGGTCCACCCTCTCACGAGTCCTCCTCAGGTCCACCGTCTCATGAGTCCTCCTCAGCTCGATGTCCCGCGAGTCCTCCTCAGGTCCACCGTCTCACGAGTCCTCCTCAGGTCGACCATCTCACGAGTCCTCCTCAGGTCGACCGTCTCAAGAGTCCTCCTCTGGTCCACCGTCTCACGAGTCCTCCTCAGGTCGACCTTCTCAAGAGTCCTCCTCTGGTCCACCGTCTCACGAGTCCTCAGGTCCACCGTCTCACGAGTCCTCCTCAGGTCCACCGTCTCATGAGTCCTCCTCAGCTCGATGTCCCGCGAGTCCTCCTCAGGTCCACCGTCTCATGAGTCCTCCTCAGGTCCACCGTCTCATGAGTCCTCCTCAGGTCCACCGTCTCATGAGTCCTCCTCAGGTCCACCGTCTCACGAGTCCTCCTCAGGTCGACCGTCTCACGAGTCCTCCTCAGGTCCACCGTCTCACGAGTCCTCCTCAGGTCCACCGTCTCACGAGTCCTCCTCAGGTCCACCGTCTCACGAGTCCTCCTCAGGTCGACCTTCTCATGAGTCCTCCTCAGGTCCACCGTCTCACGAGTCCTCCTCAGGTCCACCGTCTCACGAGTCCTCCTCAGGTCCACCGTCTCACGAGTCGTCCTCAGGTCCACCGTCTCACGAGTCCTCCTCAGGTCGACCTTCTCACGAGTCCTCCTCAGGTCCACCGTCTCACGAGTCCTCCTCAGGTCCACCGTCTCACGAGTCCTCCTCAGGTCGACCGTCTCACGAGTCCTCCTCAGGTCCACCGTCTCACGAGTCCTCCTCAGGTCCACCGTCTCACGAGTCGTCCTCAGGTCCACCGTCTCATGAGTCCTCCTCAGGTCCACCGTCTCACGAGTCCTCCTCAGGTCGACCGTCTCACGAGTCCTCCTCAGGTCCACCGTCTCACGAGTCGTCCTCAGGTCCACCGTCTCATGAGTCCTCCTCAGGTCCACCGTCTCACGAGTCCTCCTCAGGTCGACCGTCTCACGAGTCGTCCTCAGGTCCACCGTCTCACGAGTCCTCCTCAGGTCGACCTTCTCATGAGTCCTCCTCAGGTCCACCGTCTCACGAGTCGTCCTCAGGTCCACCGTCTCACGAGTCCTCCTCAGGTCCACCGTCTCACGAGTCCTCCTCAGGTCCACCGTCTCACGAGTCCTCCTCAGGTCCACCGTCTCACGAGTCGTCCTCAGGTCCACCGTCTCACGAGTCCTCCTCAGGTCGACCTTCTCACGAGTCCTCCTCAGGTCCACCGTCTCACGAGTCCTCCTCAGGTCCACCGTCTCACGAGTCCTCCTCAGGTCGACCGTCTCACGAGTCCTCCTCAGGTCCACCGTCTCACGAGTCCTCCTCAGGTCCACCGTCTCACGAGTCGTCCTCAGGTCCACCGTCTCATGAGTCCTCCTCAGGTCCACCGTCTCACGAGTCCTCCTCAGGTCGACCGTCTCACGAGTCCTCCTCAGGTCCACCGTCTCACGAGTCGTCCTCAGGTCCACCGTCTCATGAGTCCTCCTCAGGTCCACCGTCTCACGAGTCCTCCTCAGGTCGACCGTCTCACGAGTCGTCCTCAGGTCCACCGTCTCACGAGTCCTCCTCAGGTCGACCTTCTCATGAGTCCTCCTCAGGTCCACCGTCTCACGAGTCGTCCTCAGGTCCACCGTCTCACGAGTCCTCCTCAGGTCCACCGTCTCACGAGTCCTCCTCAGGTCGACCATCTCATGAGTCCTCCTCAGGTCGACCGTCTCACGAGTCCTCCTCTGGTCCACCTTCTCATGAGTCCTCCTCAGGTCGACCGTCTCATGAGTCCTCCTCAGGTCCACCGTCTCATGAGTCCTCCTCAGGTCCACCGTCTCATGAGTCCTCCTCAGGTCGACCGTCTCACGAGTCCTCCTTGAGTTAACCGTCTCATGAGTCCTCCTCAGGTTGACCGTCTCGCAAGTCGTCCTCAGGTCCACCATCTCATGAGTCCTCCTCAGGTCCACCGTCTCATGAGTCCTCCTCAGGTCGACCTTCTCATGAGTCCTCCTCAGGTCCACCGTCTCACGAGTCCTCCTCAGGTCGACCATCTCACGAGTCGTCCTCAGGTCCACCGTCTCACGAGTCCTCCTCAGGTCGACCTTCTCATGAGTCCTCCTCAGGTCCACCGTCTCACGAGTCCTCCTCAGGTCGACCATCTCATGAGTCCTCCTCAGCTCGATGTCCCGCGAGTCCTCCTCAGGTCCACCGTCTCACGAGTCCTCCTCAGGTCCACCGTCTCATGAGTCCTCCTCAGCTCGATGTCCCGCGAGTCCTCCTCAGGTCCACCGTCTCACGAGTCCTCCTCAGGTCGACCATCTCACGAGTCCTCCTCAGGTCGACCGTCTCAAGAGTCCTCCTCTGGTCCACCGTCTCACGAGTCCTCCTCAGGTCGACCTTCTCAAGAGTCCTCCTCTGGTCCACCGTCTCACGAGTCCTCAGGTCCACCGTCTCACGAGTCCTCCTCAGGTCCACCGTCTCATGAGTCCTCCTCAGCTCGATGTCCCGCGAGTCCTCCTCAGGTCCACCGTCTCATGAGTCCTCCTCAGCTCGATGTCCCGCGAGTCCTCCTCAGGTCCACCGTCTCATGAGTCCTCCTCAGGTCCACCGTCTCACGAGTCCTCCTCAGGTCGACCGTCTCACGAGTCCTCCTCAGGTCCACCGTCTCATGAGTCCTCCTCAGGTCCACCGTCTCACGAGTCCTCCTCAGGTCGACCGTCTCACGAGTCGTCCTCAGGTCCACCGTCTCACGAGTCCTCCTCAGGTCGACCTTCTCATGAGTCCTCCTCAGGTCCACCGTCTCACGAGTCGTCCTCAGGTCCACCGTCTCACGAGTCCTCCTCAGGTCGACCTTCTCATGAGTCCTCCTCAGGTCCACCGTCTCACGAGTCCTCCTCAGGTCCACCGTCTCACGAGTCCTCCTCAGGTCGACCATCTCATGAGTCCTCCTCAGGTCGACCGTCTCACGAGTCCTCCTCTGGTCCACCTTCTCATGAGTCCTCCTCAGGTCGACCGTCTCATGAGTCCTCCTCAGGTCCACCGTCTCATGAGTCCTCCTCAGGTCCACCGTCTCATGAGTCCTCCTCAGGTCGACCGTCTCACGAGTCCTCCTTGAGTTAACCGTCTCATGAGTCCTCCTCAGGTTGACCGTCTCGCAAGTCGTCCTCAGGTCCACCATCTCATGAGTCCTCCTCAGGTCCACCGTCTCATGAGTCCTCCTCAGGTCGACCTTCTCATGAGTCCTCCTCAGGTCCACCGTCTCACGAGTCCTCCTCAGGTCGACCATCTCACGAGTCGTCCTCAGGTCCACCGTCTCACGAGTCCTCCTCAGGTCGACCTTCTCATGAGTCCTCCTCAGGTCCACCCTCTCACGAGTCCTCCTCAGGTCCACCGTCTCATGAGTCCTCCTCAGCTCGATGTCCCGCGAGTCCTCCTCAGGTCCACC
Organism: Paratrypauchen microcephalus; assembly: GCA_036785185.1. Classification (NCBI taxonomy): domain Eukaryota; kingdom Metazoa; phylum Chordata; class Actinopteri; order Gobiiformes; family Gobiidae; genus Paratrypauchen; species Paratrypauchen microcephalus. The sequence continues at coordinate 3,779,076 of JAVJIX010000042.1, forward strand.
GTCTCACGAGTCCTCCTCAGGTCCACCGTCTCATGAGTCCTCCTCAGCTCGATGTCCCGCGAGTCCTCCTCAGGTCCACCGTCTCACGAGTCCTCCTCAGGTCGACCATCTCACGAGTCCTCCTCAGGTCGACCGTCTCAAGAGTCCTCCTCTGGTCCACCGTCTCACGAGTCCTCCTCAGGTCGACCTTCTCAAGAGTCCTCCTCTGGTCCACCGTCTCACGAGTCCTCAGGTCCACCGTCTCACGAGTCCTCCTCAGGTCCACCGTCTCATGAGTCCTCCTCAGCTCGATGTCCCGCGAGTCCTCCTCAGGTCCACCGTCTCATGAGTCCTCCTCAGCTCGATGTCCCGCGAGTCCTCCTCAGGTCCACCGTCTCATGAGTCCTCCTCAGGTCCACCGTCTCACGAGTCCTCCTCAGGTCGACCGTCTCACGAGTCCTCCTCAGGTCCACCGTCTCATGAGTCCTCCTCAGGTCCACCGTCTCACGAGTCCTCCTCAGGTCGACCGTCTCACGAGTCGTCCTCAGGTCCACCGTCTCACGAGTCCTCCTCAGGTCGACCTTCTCATGAGTCCTCCTCAGGTCCACCGTCTCACGAGTCCTCCTCAGGTCGACCGTCTCACGAGTCCTCCTCAGGTCCACCGTCTCACGAGTCGTCCTCAGGTCCACCGTCTCACGAGTCCTCCTCAGGTCGACCTTCTCATGAGTCCTCCTCAGGTCCACCGTCTCACGAGTCCTCCTCAGGTCCACCGTCTCACGAGTCGTCCTCAGGTCCACCGTCTCAAGAGTCCTCCTCTGGTCCACCGTCTCACGAGTCCTCCTCAGGTCGACCTTCTCAAGAGTCCTCCTCTGGTCCACCGTCTCACGAGTCCTCAGGTCCACCGTCTCACGAGTCCTCCTCAGGTCCACCGTCTCATGAGTCCTCCTCAGCTCGATGTCCCGCGAGTCCTCCTCAGGTCCACCGTCTCATGAGTCCTCCTCAGCTCGATGTCCCGCGAGTCCTCCTCAGGTCCACCGTCTCATGAGTCCTCCTCAGGTCCACCGTCTCATGAGTCCTCCTCAGGTCCACCGTCTCACGAGTCCTCCTCAGGTCGACCGTCTCACGAGTCCTCCTCAGGTCCACCGTCTCATGAGTCCTCCTCAGGTCCACCGTCTCACGAGTCCTCCTCAGGTCGACCGTCTCACGAGTCGTCCTCAGGTCCACCGTCTCACGAGTCCTCCTCAGGTCGACCTTCTCATGAGTCCTCCTCAGGTCCACCGTCTCACGAGTCCTCCTCAGGTCGACCGTCTCACGAGTCCTCCTCAGGTCCACCGTCTCACGAGTCGTCCTCAGGTCCACCGTCTCACGAGTCCTCCTCAGGTCGACCGTCTCACGAGTCCTCCTCAGGTCCACCGTCTCACGAGTCCTCCTCAGGTCGATCGTCTCATGAGTCCTCCTCAGGTCGATCGTCTCATGAGTCCTCCTCAGGTCCACCGTCTCTGAGTCCTCCTCTGGACCTCGTGGTTTCTCTGTGGCGCTCTGGACTTCCTCGTCTCCGGTTCGGTGAACGGGTGAGTCTAAATGACCACGGTGGAATATCTATGACTGACCACATTGGATCACCTCTCACAGTGAATGTTCATTTTTTAACTTGTTCTGGTTTGGTTTCCATGATGATAGAAACGTTTAAAGCCATACTGGGAAATACTTCATTTTGTATATATAAGATTTATAATTTAAGTGAACATAATATTGTTAATTGGTAAAAGAGCTCTCTCAGTCTTAAAGAAACATTTTTACTTTGGATTTAATTAACTTTATGGCTTTGAATTTAGTAATAACCACATGTTACAGTTAATTGATGAAGTTAAATCCAACATTTCATTTCTTAGAGTGCGTGAAGAGGAAAGGTTTAATGCCATACTGTGAAACATTCCTTTTTTTATTTGGAAAGAACAAATATTTTCAGATTTCCAGTTCAAATATGATCAACAACAACAACAAAAACACACTATTTACAAGAACTGGGAGCTTACAGGAAAAACAATCCAAAATATTGTATTATACAGTGTGAAATAAAATAACAAATCACCAGAAATGGAGAAGGTACAATAAACCTTTTCTAGTCGGGGTGATATACTTAATCAATTTTTTACAAATATTATAAAATTTGTCTCTTTGAATGTTTATTGTTTAAGTTTGCTTTTCCATCTTAAGTACAGCTCTGGGAAAAAATAAGAGACCGCTGCATTTTTTTCTGAAATCAGCATCTCTACATGTGTTACAGCCATTCCATTCCAGCGTCTGTTGAATTCCAACACAAACACAAAGCTGAGCTACTTCAGTTCTTGCACCAGGAGTGGAATAAAGTCACCCAAGAACAATGTGAAAGACTGGGACTAAACCAGGTCTGAACCAAGACTAAACCAGGTCTAAACTAGAACTAAACCAGGTCTGAACTAGGACCCAAGAACAATGTGACAGACTTGTGGAGGCCAAGACAGATGAAAGCTGTGATTAAAAATAAGGATTATTGCACCAAATCTTGATTTGTGAACTCTTCTTAAGTGTAAACATTAGTATTATGTTGTTTTAAAATGAATTTGATCTTGTTTCTTTGCATCGTTTGAGCTCTGAAAACATGGATCTTTTTTGTTATTTTGACCATTTGTCATTTTCTGCAAATAAATGCTCTAAACCAGAGGTCTTCAACAGGGGGGTCGCGACCCCTAGGGGGTCGCTGAGGTACTGCAGGGGGGTCGCAAAATCTTTTGATTTCACTTTGAAATAATATAATTTTATATTTTATAGTGTAAAATACAGTATTAACCTGTGTATTATTTCCTTGTATTGGATGTACCATAACAGAGTAGCAAAGTTTATACACGACACTAAGCTCAATTTAATATAAAACACAATTCTATGCCGTATATATAGTAGGGGGTCCCTGGACCAGTTCGCCATCTGTTTGGGGGTCCCTGGCCTGAAAAAAGTTGAAGACCCCTGATCTAAACGATCATATTTTTATTTGGAATTTGGGGGAAATGTTGTCAGTCGTTTATAGACTCAAACAAAAATGTTCTTTAGTCCTGGTTTAGTCATCGCTGTATTGACTGTCCTGGTTTAGTCCACTTCTAATCCTGGTTTAGTCCGCTTCTGGTCCTGGTTTAGTCCACTTCTAGTCCTGGTTTAGTCCACTTCTAGTCCTGGTTTAGTCCACTTCTAGTCCTGGTTTAGTCCACTTCTAGTCCTGGTTTAGTCCACTTCTAGTCCTGGTTTAGTCCTGGTCTAGTCCTGGTTTAGTCCTGGTCTAGTCCTGGTTTAGTCCACTTCTAATCCTGGTTTAGTCCACTTCTAATCCTGGTTTAGTTCTGGTTTAGTTCTGGTTTAGTCCGCTTCTAGTCCTGGTTTAGTCCACTTCTAGTCCTGATTTAGTCCACTTCTAA
>JAVJIX010000042.1:3790000-3850000 GCA_036785185.1 Paratrypauchen microcephalus
GTTTGGGCACAGGTCTGGTGCTCGCAGCCCGGGTGGGACGCACGGTCTCGCGCCGGTCATGCTGCGCTATCACGGTTCACGCTTCACTATTAAAACATTTTGTTGAAAATCTACGAAAGTTTGAGTGTTTAAACGAGAGAGAAATGTGAGAAAACGTTAATTCAAGGGATTACTGTACTGACAAATATCGGTCGTTAATATCGGCCCACTTTTACACATCGGGCCGATACCGATATGTTGAAAATTTTTGGAATATCAGCCGATACCGATGTTAATGCCGATATATCTTGCATCCCTACTTAAAGCCAAATTATCGATAACGGTGTCAGAACACAAAAATCTGAAATGGCACATGCCTAGACATGGCTCACCCGCGAGCCGCCACGTGAGCCCGGTGATGCTTCACTTTGTATTAAAAAAGTGTCGCTCTGTCTGTATCTGCCGCTGTAAACCTCGTCATTTTGGTCATACTTAAAATTTATAACATTTTCAAAATTTAAAAGATTGTACTTATTTAAAATATTACATACGTGAATTAGGTTTTTGGTCAAAAACTTTCAGAGATTTTTTAAACAGTGATTCAATTACAGTGGAACCTCACCTTACGAAATTAATTTGTTCCGGAAGTGGTTTCGTAACGTGAATTTTTCGTAAGTTGAGTCGCTATTTCAATGGAAAAAGCCTGATCCGTTTCAAGTTTTTTTTTTATAGTGTAACATTTGTGTTCTGCGTCCTGATTGGCTAAGAGACTGTAGACCCAGGACTAAATGTGGAATAAACCAGGTCTAGACCAGAACTAAACCAGATCTAGACCAGGTCTAAACCTGGACTGGACCTGTTCTAAACCAGGATTATCCCGGGACATGGCAGTGCCGTTGGAGGAGCGCGTTGCTCGTGTCTCTGCGCTCCTTGCACGTTCCGCGCTAGAGCTAAGAGGCCGAGAAAGACGCTCTTTCAGCGGGAATAAGAGCGGGGGGGCGGGCTCTGGTTCTATGTGACCTCCAGAGCCGGGGGGCTGACACTGTGAGCTAACAGGCCGAGAAAGGTGCTCTATCGGCGGGCAAGACCGCGGGGTCTCGCTTGGGGCGGGCTCTGGTTCTATGTGACCTCCAGGTCTAGACCAGAACTAAACCAGGTCTAAACCAGGACCAGATCAGGTCCAGACCCGGACCAAACCGGGACCAGACCAGGATTAAATCACCCCGTGCTCGGCCCGCGCGGCCCCGAGGAGGAGGCACGGCCCGGGCGCCGCGGCTCCATCCCGCGCCCGCAGCCCCGGTGTAGCGCGGACCTTGCACCGTGTTGACGTCGCTTTTTGATCCTTCGATGTCGGCTCTTCCTGTCATTGTGAAGCAGAATTCACCAAGTGTTGCATTGTTCACTCACTAATAGGGAATGTGAGCGGGGTTTAGACCGTCGTGAGACAGGTGAGTTTTACCATACTGATCATGTGTTGTTGATAGTAATCCTGTGTCTCCGCTCCCCTCGCACGTTCGGCGCTATATTGAGCCGTGTCCCCCCCACGCTTCACTATCATCACATTCCATTGAAAATCTATGAAAGTTCGAGTGTTCAAACGAGAGAGAAATGCGAGAAAAGCCCAACTCCAGTCTGAGAAAAGCGTAGAATGTGTGTGGTGAGGCATTTACAGCCCTAAAACATGTAGAACAATTGCAAAATACAAAGTTGTCCTACCTCGTGGACCTCTCCCACCGCGGGCACCTCTGGAACCTAACCCCGTGTGTGTTGATAAAGTGTATTTACGTTTCGGGGCGTGCATCTGAGCGCGCATTAATTTAATTTTTGAGATTTCGCGTTTCGTAACTTGAATTTTCTTTCGTATCTACAGACCAAAATTTAACGTGAAGGCGTTTCGTAACTTGGATTTTTCGTTTGTAGAGTCTTTCGTAAGGTGAGGTACCACTGTACTTTCAAATTGGTAACAGTGAGACCAACTTGTGATGCAATATTCAATATGGGATCAAATCATTGAATGAAGAAACATTCAAAGTGTTATAAAAGACCTGATTTGTTTAACATTTTTAAGATTATATTTGACAGTATTGGCGAGTTTTTTAATATGATTTTTGAAAGACAAAGTGGAAACAAGTGTCACACCAAGATGCTTGAATTCTGTGACCAATTGTAATTCCTCTCCTCTCAAGAATACTCCGGAGCTTTTATCTCTTTTGATTGCTTTGAGAACATCAAACAGACATTTTTTTGGAATTTAGAAGCAAACATGATTTAAAAAGTCATTTACTTGTTCCATAGCTGAGGTCAGAGTGAAGCTGCCTCTTTCACGCTCCTTTCCTGAGTATAAATTACAGCGTCATCTGCATATATTTGAATATTCACGTTATTACATGTTTTGGGAAGGTCATTTATGTATAACAGAGGTCCAAGTATTGATCCTTGGTTTACAGTTGGTGTTAGTGAGGTGGGCCTGTTAGATCTGCAGTGGGAGTGGAGTGTGGGTCTTGTTAGAACCATTCAGGACCATCATGGACTAGGGTTGGGCGGTAATACGGTAATACGGTATACTGCGGTATCTAAAAATAGCAACGGTATCAGATTCATTACCGTCATTAAAAAAAATAAAAAATCTTGCCCTAATATAATATTAACTATAATTAATTTAATGCCTAAATAAAGAGTGTTTGTCCAGCACCTATGTATGTGTGGTTGTGTTTGTTAATTTAATACTATTACAGTTTAAAACTAATATTACTATCGGAGAGATGACGTTTGGTTATAAAGTCACTGCTTCTGATAATAGTTGCGGTCCCTTTAAGAAAGGCGTGACGTTTGACACGCTGCTTTTGTGTTCTAGCGCAGCTCCTTTTCTGATATTCTCGCGTGTTAAAACAACTCTCCGTTTTTGAGTCTGAAATGTGAGAAGTTTTCGGGTTTCTTATTTCAAACGCAACTTCCACACGAGGCTGTTATTCTGGGAGATGAAGACCCCCTTCTTTGGTGGAACGAGGGTTGCCCGAAAATACCCGTGCTCTCCATCGGAACGGGTCTTCAGCACCGCGGGCAAAGTTGTTAATCCACAACGTGCCCTACTCAAGCCGGAAAAAGTGACATGCTGGTTTTGCATTCAATAGCTTAATATTTTTATTTTCAATAAGGAGTAGCTTTTTCTGACGGACGAAAACGGTCCGGGATGTTGTATAGTTGTACGTTTAATTTATTTGATTCAATAGATTTTAAAAATATACAAACGAGCAGTATTTTCCACTGCGTTCTCGGGACAGGGTTATATATGCACATTTTCGGTTATGTCTTGTTATTTATTGTTCAGATTTTCTTATTTGATAAGATCAAGTATTTTATTTGATTCCTGTTGGTTTGTTAGCTTTAGCCCACAGACAATTTGTCATTTCGTTCCATCGGTTGGCTGCTGTATTTGCACTTTAAACATTTGTTAATAAAAGTTACTAATTTTGTACATGTTTTGTTATGTTTTCAGTATCATTAGGCCTATGTAATGCTGCTATTCTGTTTCTGAACGGTAAAGGTGCAAGCTGCCATTTGGTGAGGCCACTCCACTGTAGCCAAGTGTTTTTTTTTGTTTTGTTTTTTTTAGCCTTAGCAACGGTAATACCGTATACCCCGGGAAAATGTGGACACGGTTTAACGGTATCAAAATTTGGATACCGCCCAACTCTACTCTGGACCTGATCTGCTGCACTATTGTTTTCTTTAGGTTTGAGGATAGAGTTATTCAGACCCTCCAGGAATTCGCGATGTTGCGATTTGCAACTTCAACACAACTTCAGCCAATCCCCGTGAATTCAGGGCGGTGTTGCAATTTTGACCAATCACCGCAACTTTCCCGCAATTTTTACCAATTTTGACCAATCATCGGCGACGTATTGAACTCACGTGAACCATCTTCCTTCTGCCTTACTTCCGTGTGACGAAACGAAAGTGCGGCCGTGTCCCCAGTTCGGAGCGTGGTTTGAAGGGGCTCAGACTGCAGTCAAGGCGGTGCACACTTGCTCAGCCCTGAGTGCACTCCGCGGACCGCATGGCCGTCTGCAAAATGCGACAGGTCTCGCAACTACGGGAAGCAGCCGCCGACTCCATTTTCTCCCGTAGAAGAAGTAGCGCGCGGTGCATGCTGGGATATATTGGTGTGCGAAGTGTGCATTTTCACGCGCTTGGTCCACGCCCCGATTTCCATGGAAACGACTGCGGTCTGCGAACGCGTGTTAACTGCGCATGGGACAAAAAAGAAATGACGCACATGCCCTTCAAACCACGCTCCGAACTGTGCACTCTGGGAATTGGGACACGGCTTCTAATGGCAAAGAAACATGTCTGCGGCGCCATTTGCCCACAAAAATAACAGCAAAAGACCGAAACAGTTCCCCTCCTAGTAGTCATTTATTTTCGATGTTGGTAAGGTTGTTTTAGGACCATATCTGTGATCTCTGTGTCTTTGTATTATTCTTTGTCAGTAATAACTCAGTATTCAAAATATTACTCAATTTTAATTACAAAAAGGGAAAATCACAACTATTTATCGCAACTTTCACTTCCTCCCGCAACAAAATCGTAACAAAAACCTTAAAAGCACCGCAACTTTCATCGCAACTTTTTGGAAAAGTTCAAATTCAGGCATTTTAGCCCGAAACAATCACAAAAAATCCCCGCGACATCCTGGGGGGTCTGAATATAGATGGAGACAAATGATGTCTGAGACCTCCATTTGTGTTCAAGGAAGGATTCTCTTTCTTTAACTCCTCCTCTCAAAACAGTTCTTTTCTCTGGCCAAGATCTGGACCTCACTGTCCTCAAAGGAGTGGCCCGTGGCTTTTAGGCGGAGACGTACGGCAGACTGAGGTCCTTTTAGGTGGAGATGTACGGCAGACTGAGGTCCTTTTAGGTGGAGACGTACGGCAGACTGAGGTCCTTTTAGGTGGAGATGTACGGCAGACTGAGGTCCTTTTAGGTGGAGACGTACGGCAGACTGAGGTCCTTTTAGGTGGAGATGTACGGCAGACTGAGGTCCTTTTAGGTGGAGATGTACGGCAGACTGAGGTCCTTTTAGGTGGAGATGTACGGCAGACTGAGGTCCTTTTAGGTGGAGATGTCCGGCAGACCGAGGTCCTTTTAGGTGGAGACGTATGGCAGACTGAGGTCCTTTTAGGTGGAGACGTACGGCAGACTGAGGTCCTTTTAGGTGGAGATGTACGGCAGACTGAGGTCCTTTTAGGTGGAGATGTACGGCAGACTGAGGTCCTTTTAGGTGGAGGTGTACGGCAGACCGAGGTCCTTTTAGGTGCAGATGTACGGCAGACTGAGGTCCACTCTGGCTCTCGTCTGTGTTGGTACATCCTCTTGTGAAGTGGCTGTTTTGTTTCTATAATTTAGTGCATTATTAAAGACGTTGAACTTTGTGTGTGTGTGGTCCTGAAACTAATATATAACTACAATATACTAATACAATACACTGTAGCAGGACGAAGAAGCGCAGGAATCAGAAGTGGGTTTGAACACACTTTATTCCACCATCACATAAAAACCGCCAAAACTCTTTACCCGCGCGCCCAATATATACGCCGTAAACCACGCCCCCCAACCCACAGTCCTGCAGGGTGAGAGGTGTCCTCTGTCGTGCCTGCCACACAGCCCCCCCCCCGAACACCCAGAAGGGACTGCCAAAACAGAAATTAGGCACTTAAAACAGGCTTAATGAGTCTGCCATAACGGCTGTACCTTAACTCAGGACGAACAGTAGGTGCAGGAACAACCGGAATCTTGGAAGGGGGACGACCCCTGCGGGGGACCTGGGCCGGCAACACAACTTCGTCCGCTACCATGTGCGCTGGTTTAAGTCTATCAACCGTAACACGTTGTCTCCGCCCACCCATATCCAGGACAAAATGCTTGGAACCTGGTTCAAGCACACGAAAAGGTCCGTCGTAAGGAGGTTGCAGGGGCGAGCGGTGAGAATCATGCCGCACAAAAACAAAACGGGCCGACATAAGTTCCACGGGGACAAATGACTTCGGAAAACAGTGGTGAACAGGACCTGGAGCGAGAGTGTCGCCAAACAAGGCGGGTTCTGTACAAGGTAGCCGCTGCAGAGTGGAACCTGCAGGCAAAAATTCACCAGGCACCCGGAGTGGCTGACCGAAAACTAACTCCGCCGGAGAGGCATTCAGGTCGTCCTTGGGGGCCGTACGCAGACCCAGCAACACCCAGTGTAAACGATCCACCCAATCACCCCCAGACAGCGCCGCCCGCAATGCCGCTTTGAGTGACCGGTGAAAACGTTCACACAACCCCGTTAGCTTGAGGGTGGTACGCGGTAGTGCGATGAACCCGGACCCCCAAGGACACCGCCAGCTCTGACCATAACTCTGATACGAACTGGGAGCCCCTGTCGGACGTGACATCCGACGGTGTCCCAAAACGTGAAACCCAGGCCGAAAGAAACGCACGTGCCACGTCCGCAGATGTTGTAGAAGACAGTGGGACTGCCTCTGGCCATCTGGTGGTGCGATCCACTATTGTAAGGAGGTGCGTAAAACCGCGCGAAGGTGGGAGAGGGCCCACCAGATCCACATGCACATGCTCGAAACGCCTGTTTGGAATCGGAAAAGGTTCGAGGGGAGCCTTAGTGTGTCGGTGGACCTTTGCCCGCTGACATGCGACACAGGCGGCCGCCCACTCCTTAACCTCCCTGCGGAACCCAGGCCATACAAACTTGGACCCCACCAATTTAACTGAGGCCCGAACCCCCGGGTGCGACAGGGAGTGAACCGAGTTAAAAACCTGGCGACGCCAAGAGGTCGGTACCACAGGCCGTGGTCTACCCGTGGAGATGTCACAGAGAAGCTTGGGGCCGTCTACTTGCACCTCCACATTCTCTAACCTGAGACCTGTATCCGCGGACTTGAGGGCCATGACATCCGGGTCACTGAGCTGATCTGTGGCCATGGCCTGAAAATCCATCCCGAGGTGCACCGGGCACACGAGCACTCGTGACAGACAGTCGGCCACCCGGTTGGACTTCCCTGCTACGTGCTGAATGTCCGTAGTAAACTCGGAGATGGCGGCCAGGTGGCGCTGCTGGCGAGCAGACCATGGCTCCGTAACCTTGGACATCGCAAAAGTTAGCGGCTTATGGTCTACATAAGCCGTAAAAGAGCGGCCCTCCAGTAAGAACCGGAAGTGACGGGTTGCGAGGTATAACGCTAACAACTCCCGGTCAAAAACACTGTACTTGCGCTCACTATCCCGGAGCTTGCGGCTAAAAAACGCGAGAGGCTGCCACACACCGGCCACACGCTGCTCGACCACCGCGCCCACGGCCACGTCGGACGCGTCTGTTGTCAGGGCTATGGGTGCCATGGGCACGGGATGCGCGAGGGAGTGTCGCGTTCGCAAGGGCAGACTTAGCCCCTTCAAAAGCCTGGATCCGATCCGGGGTCCAGTCAACGGGGTCCGCGGCCTTCTTGAGCCTCAGGGCCCCGTAAAGCGGCTGCAGTAGGTGTGCTGCCCGAGGAAGGAAACGGTTGTAAAAATTGACCATGCCCAGAAACTCCTGCAGCGCCTTAACTGAGACCGGGCGTGGGAAGTCTGCTACCGCCTGGACCTTAGAGGGCAAAGGAACCGCACCTTGTGACGAAATGTGGTGGCCCAAGAAGTCAATCACGGACAGTCCAAACTGGCACTTTGCCGTGTTGACAATTAAGCCGTGTTCGTCAAGTCGCTGAAAAACCTGTCTGAGATGTGACAGGTGCTCGTCTGTAGACGTACTAGCGACTAATATGTCATCCAGGTAGACAAACACGAACTCAAAACCACGCAACACCGAATCCATCAGCCTCTGAAAAGTTTGTGCTGCCCCTTTAAGGCCGAAAGGCATACGCAGGAACTCGAACAGTCCAAACGGGGTAATGACCGCGGTCTTGGGCACATCTTCTGTATGTACAGGCACCTGGTGATAACCGCGCACCAGGTCCACCTTAGAAAAAATAGTGGCACCCGCCAGGCGAACGGAAAAATCCTGAATGTGCGGTATAGGGTAACGATCGTGCGTGGTAACGTTATTCAAACGGCGGAAATCACCGCACGGCCGCCACGACCCATCCGCTTTGGGTACCAGGTGCAAAGGCGAGGCCCATGGACTGTTAGAACGCCTCACTATTCCCAACCGTTCCATATTTGCGAACTCCTCCTTAGCTGTAGCTAATTTAATAGAGTCGAGACGTCTTGCACGCGCGAAAACGGGCGGACCCACCGTGGGTATGAAATGCTCCACACCGTGCCTGGTACTGGCGGTGGAAAAGGCAGGTGTTGTCAACGACGGAAACTCCGACAACAAACGCTGAAAAACGTCGCCCGCAGCTAAAAAGTTCGCATGTGTTAACGGCCCAGGTCTCCCGGTCTGACAAGGCAAGGTAGCAAAAGACACAGCATCAATCAAACGTTTGTTCGCAACATCAATGAGTAACCCATTAGCACACAGAAAATCAGCGCCAATAATGGGGACCGTAATAGATGCGATCACAAAATCCCACTCCATGCTGCGTCCATGAAAACAAACAGTCACAGACCTTGAACCAAAAGTCACAATGGAGGATCCATTAGCAGCGCTTAACGGTGGGCCGCTGCCTCGGGCCGTTAGATCCGCGTTGTCCGGGGGGAGCAGGCTCACTTGCGATCCGGAGTCCACTAGGAAACGTCGTCCAGACAGCGAGTCTTTTATAAAAAGCAGCTCACCGCGATCGCCGGCGCCCACGGCCGCTACTGAGCGCCGGCTTTGGCGTTTCCCGGCGCCTCAAACCGGCACGGCGGAACACAGCGTTTAGCCCTGCTGCCGAAGCGCTGGTGGAAAAAGCACAGGCCAGTCCCGCGTCGTCTGCGCGTCACCTCTGCTACAACCGCCGGTCCCTCGCCGTCCTCGGTAGGCTGGATGGGTTCCAGCGTCACGTTCCTCACAGCCAAGCCCCGCGTAGCCAGCAAGACACGATCCGCCTCCTCCGCTAAGCTCCTGTAGTCACCCGCGGCCAGGTGCGGGGAATTAGCCAACGCTGCGCGCACAGAAGTCGGGAGCTGGCGCAGGAAGAGGTGCGGGAACAGGAAACTACCGTCGTCTGAACCCAGCAAGGACAACATAGAGTCCATGAGATCGACAGCCGCGCCGTCACCCAAACCGGGCAGGGAAAGGAGCTTGTCTGCCCTCTCCGCGGCAGACAAGCTGTACCTCCGTAGTAACAGCTGCTTGAGAGCGGCGTATTTACCGTGTCGTGGCGGGGACCGCAATAGCTGCATGACCCGGCGTGTGGACTGCTGATCGAGGGCTGCGACGACCATGTAGTATTTCGAGTCGTCCGAAATAATCCCACGCAGGTGAAAAAGCGCCTCGATGTGTTGGAACCATGAAGCCGGGTCGCTGAGCCAGAAATCCGGCAACTTCACAGCCGCTGCAACGGCAACTGGCTGCAATTGTTCGGTCGACTTGCTTGAAGAGGAGACACGATCCTCTGTAGCTTCGAACATGTTCGAATCGGGGTCACCAATGTAGCAGGACGAAGAAGCGCAGGAATCAGAAGTGGGTTTGAACACACTTTATTCCACCATCACATAAAAACCGCCAAAACTCTTTACCCGCGCGCCCAATATATACGCCGTAAACCACGCCCCCCAACCCACAGTCCTGCAGGGTGAGAGGTGTCCTCTGTCGTGCCTGCCACAACACTAACTATAATATACTATAGAGCTTGCCTTGGTCATTTTGGGTGGGAACTATTTTCCAGTGCGTAAGAATACAGCCGTATCACGCAGTACGCTGCCAGGGGAATCCCAGTTACGCACCGGGAAGGGAGTTCCCCTGTTGCACAACGTGGTGCGTGATACGGCTGTATTCTTACGCACTGGAAAATAGTTCCCACCCAAAATGACCAAGTCAAGCTCTCCGTGTTGATTTGCACATTTATTTGCACTCGATATGAATGCGCACTACACAGAAAGTAATTGGGAAACGCATCGAGCAAATTAATTCCTTTTGGCCGAAATCTTTCTCTGGCTACGTTAGACTCCAGTCTAAGGCGGAGGAGCAGCAGATACCGCGGCGGTCAGTGGCGACAGACTCGGATAATGGCTGGGTGAGCAGGAAAACACTTTCCACCACTTATTTTAGTCTCTGGACTGTGGGGAGATGCCCAAGTTTGACCTGGGGGTGGCATATCCCTTTAAACCAGTTCTAAACCAGGATTAAACCACCTGCGTTCGTTCATGCGCTCGGACTGCGTGCGGTCCCCTCCTCGCTGCTCGCCTCAGCTGTGACTCGTGAGAAACCAGGAAATAGACCCACACGCGGCGCTTTAATCCACCTGGTCTAGACCTGGTTTAGTCCTGGTCCAATCCAGGTATAGACCTTGTTTAGACCTGGTTTAGTCCACGTTTAGTCCTGGGTCTACAGTCTCTTAGCCAATCAGGAACCAGAACACAATGTTACACTATTAAAAAAAAAGTTACACTATAAAAAAAAACTTGGATCGGGGCCTTGGAACGAATCAGGCTTTTTCCATTGAAATAGCTACTCAACTTACGAAAAATTCACGTTACGAAACCACTTCTGGAACGAATTAATTTTGTAAGGTGAGGTACCACCGTACACAATATAACAAACACATCGGTCGGAAACGGTAATAGCGCCGTAATAATAGCGGGTCATTAGCAGGCTTTTAGCATTTCCCGATATCAAGAATAAACATCTAACTGGCCCTTAAACACATTTTCTATAATCTAATACCGCTAACACCCGGCGGAACTCGAGCATGTCCTTCGACACACCGACTACGATAAAAAAAAAAAAGAGATGCTACTACGAATAAGAAATGGAATGTCATTTTCAACACTAAATAATGGTACTTACAAAGGAGAATTTACACGAGAAATACGAGTTTGGGTCTACGAGAACGAGGCAAGATGAGATTTTAACATGATTCCTAATATTTTAATAATTTTGTTGCATGTTAATGTTTATTTTTAATTCTGAGATCACATTTTATACAGACTGAAAATCATGCAAAATGAATTTTTGAATGTTATTTTCAAAACGTGTTTTGACTCCTGACTTTGTTTTTTTTTTCAATTATTTTGTAGTGTAACATTGTGTTCTGCGTCCTGATTGGCTAAGGGACCTTTGCCGATTAATGTTATAGATGGGGGGGGGGGGACCGGGACCAGACTGGAACTAAACCAGGACTAGACCAGGACTAGACCAGGACTAGACCAGGACTAGACCAGGACTAAACCAGGACTAAACCAGGACTAGACCAGGACTAGACCAGGACTAGACCAGGACTAGACCAGGACTAAACCAGGACTAAACCAGGACTAGACCAGGACTAGACCAGGACTAGACCAGGGACTGAACCAGGACTGAACCAGGACTGAACCAGGACTGAACCAGGACTGAACCAGGACCAAACCAGGACCAAACCAGGACCGAACCAGGACCAAACCAGGGACCAAACCAGGACCAAACCAGGGACCAAACCAGGGACCAAACCAGGGACCAAACCAGGGACCAAACCAGGACTAAACCAGGACCAAACCAGGACCAAACCAGGGACCAAACCAGGACTAAACCAGGGACCAAACCAGGACCAAACCAGGAACCAAACCAGGGACCAAACCAGGGACCAAACCAGGACCAAACCAGGACCAAACCAGGACTAAACCAGGACCAAACCAGGACCAAACCAGGACCAAACCAGGACTAAACCAGGGACCAAACCAGGGACCAAACCAGGGACCAAACCAGGACCAAACCAGGACTAAACCAGGACCAAACCAGGACCAAACCAGGACCAAACCAGGACTAAACCAGGACCAAACCAGGACTAAACCAGGGACAAAACGCTCTGTTCCACCTTGTGATGTCACGTATTTTTCTAGCTCTTTTCCCCTTTAGTTCAGTGGAGATCGGTGACTCCAGGTCTGAAATGATCCAAATGATTCTAGTGAAGGTGTGTGGAGTTTAACAACACAATGGAGCACTTCCTGTATTACCACATGACATCACCAGGTGGAACAGAGTGTTTTCAGTTTGAGAGAAGAACTCCTAAAGCGTAAATCTGCAGGTTTTGTGCGTTAAACATGTGAATGAAACAAAACACAAGTCCAGGTGTTTGGGACGAGGAAACGACATTAGAGCAGATCAGGAAACAGCATAACACGGGCAATTTAACGTTGAAAATCAGTGTTTTTTATCAAAATTGCGGTATCGGAAACTTTATTAAGTATCGAGTCTATTCCTGAGTATGGAAATCACACTAAACACTAGACTGAACTAAGACTGAGGTAAGAAAATGAGAGCGGAGGCAGGATAGGTCTTGTGTTCTTTTGGGCCTGCTGGATTGAGATAACACATTTGCAACGCAGCGAAATTTTAAGCAGCTTGTTTTTCTAATACAATAGAACGAGAGAGTGACGAGCTCAACTGTCTGATGCAGTCCACCCTCAACCCCCACCCTCGCATTTAAAGGGCCCGTGTTACGTTTCTGATGTGTCCCGATGTCGTTTCACACACGTTTAACGCACAAACCCTGCACAATTAGGCTGAGTTCTTCGAAAAGACATCATCATTTGAGCAGGTATCGATACTAGGGCTGTCAGTTTAACGCGTTATTTAGATTAATTAATTACACCGCAAATTAACGGGTTATAAAAATTAACACAATTAATTATGAGCGGCAAGAACAATGTGAAAGACTGGGACTAAACCCGGTCTGAACCAAGACTAAACCAGGTCTGAACCAAGACTAAACCAGGTCTAAACTAGGACTAAACCAGGTCTGAACCAGGACTAAACCAGGTCTAAACTAGGACTAAACCAGGTCTAAACTAGGACTAAACCAGGTCTAAACTAGGACTAAACCAGGTCTGAACCAAGACTAAACCAGGTCTAAACTAGGACTAAACTTGGTCTAAACTAGGACTAAACCAGGTCTGAACCAAGACTAAACCAGGTCTGAACCAAGACTAAACCAGGTCTGAACCAGGACTAAACCAGGTCTAAACTAGGACTAAACCAGGTCTGAACCAGGACTAAACCAGGTCTAAACTAGGACTAAACTCGGTCTGACCCAGGACTAAAGCAGGTCTAAACTAGGACTAAACCAGGTCTAAGCTAGGACTAAACCAGGTCTGAACCAGGACTAAACCAGGTCTAAACTAGGACTAAACCAGGTCTGAACCAGGTCTAAACTAGGACTAAACCAGGTCTGAACCAGGTCTAAACTAGGACTAAACCAGGTCTGAACCAGGTCTAAACTAGGACTAAACCAGGTCTGAACCAGGTCTAAACTAGGACTAAACCAGGTCTGAACCAGGTCTGAACCAGGTCTAAACTAGGACCCAAGAACATATGACAGACTTGTGGAGGCCAAGACACATGAAAGCTGTGATTAAAAATAAGGGTTATTGCACCAAATCTTGATTTGTGAACTCTTCTTAAGTGTAAACATTAGTATTATGTTGTTTTAAAATAAATTTGATCTTGTTTCTTTGCATCGTTTGAGCTCTGAAAACATGGATCTTTTTTGTTATTTTGACCATTTGTCATTTTCTGCAAATAAATGCTCTAAATAATAATATTTTTATTTGGAATTTGGGGGAAATGTTGTCAGTAGTTTATAGACTCAAACAGAAATGTTCCTTTTGCCCAAGCACAGAGCTATAAGTAGTAAAATCAGAAAAACTGATCACTTTGCAGTGGTCTCTTATTTTTTTTCCCCAAAACTGTAAGACCTCACATAAAGAAAGAAAGTACTAGTGATTGTAGAAGAGAAAATGATCTCGTGAAATTGTTTTAGTTTGTTTTTACATTTGGATTGGACAAAAAAAGAGTTGCATATTAGTTGAGTTACATCTCTTATAGTTCTAAAAAGCAATGCTAGAATGTAAGCGAAAATATCAAATCAAATTTAAAAATGTGAGGCCAAAATCGGAAACTGAATTGGCAAAACCTGCAGATTTAGGCTGAATTCTTCTCTGAAACTGGAAACACTCCTTCACTAGAGAAAAGCAGCTATGAACTTGAAAACCTCCTGCATCATGACATCACGAGGTGGAACAGAGCGTTTGGAGCTCTGGAGATGTAGACAGACGAATAATAAAGAGTTCCACAAACATGTGAATGAAACAAACACAACTCCAGGTGTGTTTGAGGAGGAAACATTAAAACCAGGACTTAAAACAAGACTAAAACAGGACTAAACCAGGATTAAACCAGGACTAAACCAGGACTAAACCGGGACTAAACCAGGATTAAACCAGGATTAAACCAGGACTAAACCAGGACTAAACCGGGACTAAACCAGGATTAAACCAGGATTAAACCAGGATTAAACCAGGATTAAACCAGGACTAAACCAGGACTAAACCGGGACTAAACCAGGATTAAACCAGGATTAAACCAGGACTAAACCAGGACTAAAAACCAGGACTAAACCAGGACTAAAAACCAGGACTAAACCAGGACTAAACCGGGACTAAACCGGGACTAAACCGGGACTAAACCGGGACTAAACCGGGACTAAAAACCAGGACTAAACCAGGACTAAAAACCAGGACTAAACCAGGACTAAACCAGGACTAAACCAGGACTAAAAACCAGGACTAAACCAGGACTAAACCAGGACTAAACCAGGACTAAAAACCAGGACTAAAAACCAGGACTAAACCAGGACTAAAAACCAGGACTAAACCAGGACTAAACCAGGACTAAACCAGGACTAAAAACCAGGACTAAAAACCAGGACTAAACCAGGACTAAAAACCAGGACTAAACCAGGACTAAACCAGGACTAAAAACCAGGACTAAAAACCAGGACTAAAAACCAGGACTAAACCAGGACTAAAAACCAGGACTAAAAACCAGGATTAAACCGGGACTAAACCAGGACTAAACCAGGACTAAACCAGGACTAAACCGGGACTAAACCGGGACTAAACCAGGACTAAACCAGGACTAAATCAGGACTAAACCAGGACTAAAAACCAGGACTAAACCAGGACTAAACCAGGACTAAAAACCAGGACTAAACCAGGACTAAAAACCAGGACTAAAAACCAGGACTAAAAACCAGGACTAAACCAGGACTAAAAACCAGGACTAAACCAGGACTAAACCAGGACTAAAAACCAGGACTAAAAACCAGGACTAAAAACCAGGACTAAACCAGGACTAAAAACCAGGACTAAAAACCAGGACTAAAAACCAGGATTAAACCGGGACTAAACCAGGACTAAACCAGGACTAAACCAGGACTAAACCGGGACTAAACCAGGACTAAACCAGGACTAAACCAGGACTAAACCTGGACTAAATCAGGACTAAAAACCAGGACTAAAAACCAGGACTAAACCAGGACTAAACCAGGACTAAAAACCAGGACTAAAAACCAGGACTAAACCAGGACTAAAAACCAGGACTAAAAACGGGACTAAACCGGGACTAAACCGGGATTAAACCGGGTCTAAAAACCGGGACTAAACCGGGTCTAAAAACCGGGACTAAACCGGGACTAAAACAGGACTAAAACAGGATTAAACCAGGACTAAACCAGGACTAAACCGGAACTAAACCAGGACTTAAACCAGGACTAAAACAGGACTAAAACAGGATTAAACCAGGACTAAAACAGGACTAAACCAGGACATAAACCAGGACATAAACCAGGACATAAACCAGGACTAAAACAGGACTAAAACAGGATTAAACCAGGACTAAACCAGGACTAAAACAGGACTAAACCAGGACATAAACCAGGACATAAACCAGGACTAAAACAGGAATAAAACAGGAATAAAACAGGAATAAATCAGAACTAAAACAGGACATAAACCAGGACTAAAACAGGACAAAACCAGGATTAAACCAGGACTAAACCAGAACTAAACCAGGATTAAACCAGGACTAAAACAGGACTAAAATGGGACAAAACCAGGACTAAAACCTGTTTAACTGTCTTGTTTTAGTCCTTCATTAGAATCATTTTTTGGATCATTTCAGCCCTGGAATTGCCCATTTCTACTCAATTAAAGGTAAAAGGAGATATTTACTTCCACCTCATGACATCACGAGGTGGAACAGAGCATTTGCAGCTTTGGAGATGTAGACAGACGAATAATAAAGAGTTCCTAAAACATGTGAATGAAACAAAACACAACTCCAGGTGTGTTTTTGAAGCGAAAACCACATTATAACACGGTAGAGCTCACAAGAGTGAATTACCTTTAAACGCCAGTGAAAATAACCTGGCCGCTGTGCCTCTCTAATAAAATTCACGTAATATAAAATGTCCGTCAGCTTCAGCTCGTCCTGTCACGATAACAAATGTTGAAGCTCGATTTATTGCTACCGAGAAACATTGTGATTAATTATAATTGTAGGAGACAGGGTTTGTGTGCACTGGGGGTGATGTTGGCCCGTCATCGAACGCAAACATACACAAAAACTACGCCAGTCATGCTTCATTTGTGCTGCAGAAAGTTTCATTTGTGCTGCTTTAGTTTTGGTGATATTAACGATTCTTTTATAAGTCAAATTGGGGTCAGGGTCATTCCAGAACTGGAGGACATTTTGGCTTTAAAATTCTTGAAAAATAAACCTTCACTTTTCTGATTTTCTGCTACATTTTCATCAATAATGTTACCTGGCCAGCCAAATGATATCTCTCTGTATTTGCTACAGCGAGATACCATTTGGACCCCCTCGCTCCACCCTCGCTCCCCCGGTTAACAACGGACTCCGCGATTCTGATTCGTTCAAAGATGGTAACGTCAGTGCACCCGCCTTTGCCCGCAACGTCACTCTTAGGCAGCGGAAGTACCTCCTCAGTTTTGAATCGGAGAACTGAACGTCCCTTCAATTCAGCTGTAAAATTTGTCTTAAATGACCTAAAACACATCGATTCCTTAAAACCACAGCAGCTGACAGCTCTAGAGGCCTTTCTTTTCTTTTGTTTGATTGGTTCACGTCGCTGTCCGTTAACTGTTCTCTGATTGGTTCACTTAGCTGTCTGTCTACGTGCAACGGCAGCGCATTCTGGACCAAGCATTACCAGACTCGCCGCTGGTACAGCGATGAGTCATGGATTCTTCCAGGCAAGCAATAATAGGTAATAAACTATCAAATGCTTGATTAGCTCAGCTGACGGTCAATGGTAAAATTTTTATTATATGATTTATATGGTTTATTTATTGATTTCCTCTAATCACAGTAACAGGGTTGCAGGTAACAGGGTTGCAAAATCGCGCTAATGTTAGCTTTATCTCAGGAGTAGAAGCTGTTTAGCTGTTACGGCTGTTTAGCTGTTACGGCTAATCAAGAGGAAACACTTATTTATGCAAATACGTAAAGGAAATAAATAATAATAATTGTCTTATTCTGATCATTTGCATAACAGGGTTGCATGAGGCAGAGTGAGACATTCAATCAAGACTAACGATGTTATAAAAATATGAAAAATAGAAGAGAAGATAAACCTTTGCTCTGCCCATTCTTTTGGGAAACTGTTTGATGATGTCAAGTCCAGAGGATCATGTGGTTCACTGTTGATTGATTGATTGATTGATCATGTGGTTCTGCTTTCTTCTTCTTCTACCAGGCTAAAAATGTTCTGGTAACAGGGTTGGTGCAGGTTGTGGGACACATGTTCCATCAATAATAATTATTATTTGAAATATTATGTCTATTAAAACAAATGTTTCACAGTTACAAGAGATGGAAATGAAACAAATTATACAAAAAAAAAAAAAAGACATTTCAATTTAATTTTAACTGGTTGGACAAGAGGAAAATGGCATTTTGGGGGGTACTTATTTACTTATTTCGTTTTTCTCTTTTCTCCTCAGATTCACTCACAAACTGTATGTTTTAGTATTTTGTATGTGGATTATTTAATATTTGATGGGTAGGTCGTAAAATGTCCTCCAATTCTGGAATGACCCGTCAGCTGTCCCCGAGGAAGCTTAAAAATGCTTTTAAAACAGCCCAAAATGGTGTCAATCGTTTGTGCTTCGTTTGTGCTGCGAAAAGTTTCATTTGTGCGATTATGGTTCTTAAATGGCCCCACGTTCACGTTTCAGGCCCGAAATGACGTAATGTAATCAGCGAAATAAGTAAATAATAACGCAGTTTTAACTATGTCAGTCATGCTTCGTTTGTGCTTTAAAAAGTTGTGTTTTTGCTGCTTTAGTTTTGGAGATATTAATGATTCTTTTAGAAGTCAAATTGGGTCAGTCAGCCCCTGGGAAGGTTAAAAATGCTCTAAAACAGCCCAAAATGGTGCCAATTGTTTGCTCTTCGTTGTTTTTTTAAATTATTTTTATTATTACTTATTTTATCCCATTCTTGCTGCATGCACTTTTTATTTCTTGTTCAAACTGTCCCTGCCTGGAGCAACTGTGGCAAGTAAATTTCTCCTGCGTGAGATAAATAAAATCTTATCTTATCTCTTTTGTGCTGCCAGAAATGACGTACCGTAATCAGCGAAATGAGTAAATGATAACTTAAAAAATATTAATGCAAAAAGTAAAATATTAACGGCACACAACAGCAAAAACAAAACAAAGAATTAATTTAATAGTTTGCCATTTTTTAGCACATTTTCGGGGGTGACGTCCTCGGCCGATTTAATATCTTAAGAACCATAATCGCACAAATGAAACTTTTTGCAGCACAAACGAAGCACAAATGATTGACACCATTTTGGGCCGTTTTAGAGCATTTTTAAGCTTCTTGGAGGGTTGGCTGACCCCAGTTTGACTTCTAAAACAATCGTTAATATCTCTAAAACTAAAGCTGCACAAACAAAACTTTTTCCAGCACAAACGAAGCACAAACGATTGACAGTTTTTGTGTAGCTTTGCGTTTGATGGGGGACAACTTCACAAATGCAAACCTACACAAAACCTGCCAATCGTTTGTGTTTTGTTTGTGCTGCTTTAGTTTGGGAAATATTAACGATTCTTTTATCAGTCAAATTGGGGTCCTCCAGCCCCCAGGAAGATTAAAAATGCTCTAAAACGGCACAAAATGATGTCAATCGTTTGTTCTTCGTTTGTGCTGTTTTGTTCTGCCGGAAAAGATGTACTGTAATCAGTGAAATAAGTAAATAATAACTTGGAATATATCAGGGCTCTCAAGTCTCACGCATTGAGAGTGTGACACACGCAATTCGACGTGTTCACACGCTCACACATGGCATTTCTCACGCTGAATTTTTTTTTTCTCTCTTTTTTTTTTTTTTATGCCCAGAAAATCGGTCTGTGGCTCAGTTTATGCAGGCACCGTGCGTTCTCTCCCCCTCCTCCCCGTCCCGCTCCCCGGAAAAAAATCAGCCAATCAGAAAATAGATAGTTCTGTTGTTGGGCAGACTGTAGAGTGTAGTTAAAGCTGCTAAGCGCACACTGCGGTGATGATAAAACAAACTGAGAACCATCAGGTAATAACTTCATTTATAGAACTCATTAGTTGCTTTGTAGTTTAAGTTTGCTCTTTAGACAAACATTTACAGCAGGGCTCTCAAGTAGGGTGACCATTCATCCGGATTTCGTCCGGACAGTCCGGTTTTAGAGCTGTCTGTCCGGCCGTCTGTCACATGTCCTCCTTTTTTTACATTTTGTCCTCCTTTCGGACACTCATCGGCCACCGTTGCATAAATCGTCATAAATCCCCACCCATTATTTACACTTGCTACTCTGCGATGTTGTGTCGTATGCAAACATTCTGATGCAGCCCGTCAGCCCCTCGTATTGTCCGCTCTCTATCTGCGCTATCAGCCACTCTTTGAGGTGCAACTTGGCTCCTTCTTCCATCTTCATCGCCTTATTACTGTCCCTTAAAATTTTGTTTTCTTTAGTGCCATGCGTAACAGGTTTCACTTACGTTTCCTCTCAATGTAGACAGTTAAAATACGTTTTTACATTACGGCTTTCATAATTGCAAATAATATTTTGGGGATTTTGTGCGAATTACACAAATCCAGGTAGCGAGATCTTACCTCTTAAAAGTGAAATGCAGAACTACTAGTTCTGCATTTCTTCTTTCTTCTTTGCCATGGCATATGATGGCATGGCAAAGACTGTGTTTTTTCAGTGAATTAGTGATGATATTGTTTTTTGTTCATATCATCTTGACCATAATTTGCCACATTTTTCTTTTTGATGGGTGTTCCATGTTAATAAATATATGTTGACGTCATACATTATTCATAAGTTGTTTTTCTTTTCCCCAACCCAGGGAAAAAACAAAACAAACAAAAACAAAAAAAACAAGGTGTCCTCACTTTAGGGCCTTTGTCCTCCTTTTTGGACACAAGTGTCCTCCTTTCCTGTTTCATGCCGGTGGTCACCCTACTCTCAAGTCTCACGCATTGAGAGAGACAATCCGACGCGTTCACACGCTCACACGGCATTTCTCACGCAATTCAAGCCCCCCCCCCCTCGGGAAAAATTGTTCACCCCCCCCGGAAATTACGCAGTCTCACGCACGACCCCACTCAAAACTTGAGAGCCCTGAATATATTAAAGCAAAAAGTAAAATATTAATAGCACGCAACAGCTAAAACAAAACAAACACATTTGAACATTTTTCGGGGGTGAAATGACTAATGGCGATTATCTTAAGAACCATAATCGCACAAATGAAACTTTTTGCAGCACAAACTAAGCACAAACGACTGGGACCATTTTGGGCCATTTTAGAACATTTTAAAGCTTTCTGGGGGCTGGCTGACCCCAATTTCACTTATTTAAAAAATCGTTAATATTTCCAAAACTAAAGCAACACAAATTAAAGGAAAAGTAACAATTTTTACAATCTGAGCCTTATTTCGGTAATAAAACAAGTTGTTTTACTCACCCATAGCACTTTGGTGTCATATGGAGCATTTCCGGAGATGTTTTAGATTAGCGTTATGCTAACGCCGTTAGCCTAGCGCGACTTCTAGCCATAGCTTGGGGCATTCCCCGAGCATGTAATACGCCCCGTGCGGGCTCCAAATAACACAAACTTTAGCACTTTTCAAATAATAGAAGCTCGACGTCTTTAGTCGAGCTTCTATGATTTGAAAAGTGCTAAAGTTTGTGTTATTTGGAGCCCGCACGGGGCGTATTACATGCTCGGGGAATGCCCCAAGCTATGGCTAGAAGTCGCGCTAGGCTAACGGCGTTAGCATAACGCTAATCTAAAACATCTCCGGAAATGCTCCATATGACACCAAAGTGCTATGGGTGAGTAAAACGACTTGTTTTATTACCGAAATAAGGCTCAAATTGTAAAAAACGTCACTTTTCCTTTAAACTTTTTGCAGCCCAAAACAGCACAAACGAAGCACAAGCGACTGACACCATTTTGGGCCGTTTTAGAGCATTTTTAAGCTTCTTGGGGGGGGTCTGGCTGACCCCAGTTTGACCTATAAAAGAATTGTTAATATCGCCAAAAAGAAAGCAGCACAAACACTACTTTTTCCAGCACAAACGAAGGACAAACGATTGACGTAGTTTTCGTGTAGGTTTGCGATTTGTGGTAAAAGCGCGCTCTTACCTGTTTCTCAGTTTGGTTAAAGGTCAGGCCTGGGTTTGCCTGGTTTACACCAGACCATATCACAAATGCGATATGGTCTGGGAGCACCTACTGAATATCTCGTAGCGGAGGTGTGGTTTACGATCGCCAACGGCCATCTATCAGACCCCCCAGGATTTCGCGGGCATTTTTTGTGATTGTTGCGGGGCTAAAATGCCTGAATTTGCGTGAACTTTTCCAAAAAGTTGCGATGAAAGTTGCGGTGCTTTTAAGGTTTTTGTTACGATTTTGTTGCGGGAGGAAGTGAAAGTTGCGATAAATAGTTGCGATTTTCCCTTTTTGTAATTAAAATTGAGGGGACACTGCCGCACTTTTGTTTCGTCACACGGAAGTAAGGCAGAAGGAAGTTGGTCGACGTGAGTTCAATACGTCGCCAATGACTGGTCAAAATTGGTAAAAATTGCAGGAAAGTTGCGGTGATTGGTCAAAATTGCAACACCGCCCTGAATTCACGGGGATTGGCTGAAGTTGCGTTGAAGTTGCAAATCGCAACATCGCAAATTCCTGGAGGGTCTGGTTTATTGGGCGTTACGAATGTCTATCATTTGGCGTATACGTAGCCCAGAGCCAATCATGTCAGTTGTCAGTTCAAACTACAAGCTTCCGTTTGTCGCGTAGTACACATCACCGTCTTTCCACCCCTCACCGCTCTCTGATTGGCTCCCAAAATCAGGAGAGCTCGCTTAGCCTAGTTGCCAGACTGTCTTTCAGATCGGAACGATTGTGAAAAGCAGCCTGGGATTTCCAAGGTTAGGCCTGGGTAGCTGTAATTTTTGTAGACCGCCACTACTTATCCAAACTTATCTTTAGTTTTTCCACACCCCAGCCTCAGCGTATCTGTGTGGAACATTCTCGAAGTGTCTCACGAAGCTACGACCCCAGGACCCGCTCTCATCTTCCCGCCATGAAGATAATGAAACGAAAACGAGGAGAATCCCAGTGAATCTGTTTTTTAAATGTACGGCAAAATTAAAAACAGAATGATCCAAAAGTTCGCCATAGGAGTTCGTTATTCTCCCCTCTGCTGCTCAGATCTTACGTTATTACCACGGACTGTAAAAAGAAGTGGATTAAAGGAATGTGACGTCTCCCACTGTGTTCGGCTCCAGTCAAATGAAGCTAACCGAGGCTGGCACTTATAGAGGCGGGGGTAAATAAATAAATAACAAAGGAACCAAGGGGGTAATGAAAGGCGAGAAAAAGAAAAAAAAAGGATTAGCGTTAATTACAAGAATTGTTTTTTTTCCGTTTTGTTTTGGCTTCCCTCCTGCCCCCTCTTACGTCTCTTCTGTTTTATTACTTGCCTACTCACACAATTAAAAAAAGGAATAGGAATTTATTAACGTACAAAATATACGCACAGTGAATTACATTACATTATCCTGTGAGATTTTTTCCTCGTGGTTTTTACGCTTGGATTGGAAAAATAGCATCCTGGTGTGTTTGATTTTTTGAGAATGTGTAGTCCTGAAAAGCAGAGCTACAGTGACAGCAGAAATATTAAACAACATAAATCAAAAATAGTGAAGCTCAAACTGGGAACTGAATTGCACAATGCGTTTATTATAGCCGAAATAATGTTAAAATATTGTCTTGTCTCGTTCTTGTGGATCCAATCTCGTGTCTCGTCTTGTCTCATGCCCGAGTTATTACATAAAAAATGCAAAATTCTCCCCACTTTTGCAAAGAAACTGTACACATGATAAATATTGTGTGTTCCCCGAAGAAAAGTATTTTACTATTGTTACGTCTTGGCCGAGGGGAAACCAGGGCGCAACATTTTAAGGAAAAATCCTTAAAGGGACAGTGTGTAAGATTTTTACCCATTAATTACTGAAATTGAAGATACCCATTCAAAAATACAGTGTTTTCCAAGCCTTTTCACTTCCATCATGAAATCAAAGTATTCTGTTGGACTTAGATATAGTCACATAAAAGGGGGATCTTCCCCATGCAGAGGCAGCCATTTTGAATACGAGAGCCGCAGAAGGACATTTGGGCTCCGCCTTCGGCAAGGCTCGTGGTTTTGGGTAAACAACACAAGCATGCTGCCGGATCAGACGTCGTAATGGATCTAACACGTGTTTTGGACTAAATTGTTTTACTGGATTTTATTCGCTGGATCCTTACGGACAGATTGAGACCAAGTTTATGGTGAAATACAGAGTTTGACCTGTCCAGAGCCTTCAAAGGTAAGCTAAGTAACAAACCTCCTTTGTGCTTTTCCGTATAAAAGCCCCATGTGCTCGGGGAGTGATTGTTGTGCAGGGAAATGAATTGCATAGTCAAAAAGAGGAGACTGTAAGGTTTCATTTGATGTGTAGATTGTCATGGTACATGATCGGGAATGTGTGTTTTCATGAGAAAAGAAAAACGGGACTGCGTTTTATTTATAATTAGTTAATTATATAATTAGTTGTCGGCGAGGGCTCACACAGAACCGGGTGCGCGCGGGTACGTGAGCTGTCCGCGTTACGGCGCGCCCGGGTGACCCTCGAGGTCTGCCGTAGCCAAAAGAGGAAGTGCATGGTACCTACACCACCTATGCGCCACGAATCCTACACACTGGACCTTTAAAAACCACCAGAAAACTCACAGTAACTACACATTCAACGGTTTATTTAAAATGACTCTTACACACGAGGTCAGGAGGACGTTGGCTGGTTCCAGGTGAAATTCTTGTGGAAACGAAGCGTAAAAAAAAGAAAAAACTTTTCTCATCGAATCTACATGATTCACGTAGGTCACCTGTTTTGGCTTCAAAGCGGTGAATTTCGCCGAAAGGTGAGCGATTTTCATGCCTGTTCATCACCTAAAAGTCCCGGTATTATCCGAACATCACTACTGCTGACCTGCTGTGCCTGTGCCACACTTCCCTGGTCACTCTGTCCCTCAGGTTCTCTCGGGTTCCTTCAGGTCCCCTCGGGTTCCCTCGGGTTCTCTCGGGTTCTCTCGAGTTCTCTCGGGTTCTCTGGTTCCCTCGGGTTCCCTGTCCACAGTCTCTGGCTGCTCCTCTGTCCACCTTCAGCCTGCAGAGGACGTGGAGGCTCCAGCCCCTCCAGAGAATATGTCTGTTATTTTAGAACATTTTGCAGCGTCTATAGTGACATTTTTTCATCTTTTATCCCGTAACTTCTCCACACCCCCTTTTCTGCCGCTTCTCCATGTTTCCACCTCAACCCTGAAACTGTCAGGATCAGTGCAGAGAAAGGGGCGGGACCGCTCTCGTAAGCTTCTGTATCCTGATTGGTTTAGTCCACTGTCTGTATTGAAGATGGACCAATGAGACGCCTCCTCTAAACTGTGGGCCGGTCTTTAAGGTCGTTTTCACACCTGCCTTGTTTGGTTCGTTTAAAATGAACCAGAGTTCGTTTGCTCCTTTGATTCGGACCTTTTGTTCTGGTGTGAATAAAAACCAAAAATCTCGATCCGGAGCAAACAGAACCGAGACCACCTAAAAAGCTCGGTCTCGGCACGGTTCCATTCGAACTCTGGTGCGGTTCGTTTGAGGTGAGAATGCAGACCGGACTCGATCCGACACAAGTTGGCTTTTTGTACTTAACGAGCTCCCGTCGTATGTCGAGCATTATGGGAAACCGAGGCTGACGAAACTAAACTAAACTAAACTTACGAGTCTTACTTACGTTCTGCGTGAAGAGCAAGAGTCAGAACTTGATGCTCACATGAGCGTTGTTCTCCGTAGTCGTCTCGTCCTGTGTCTTCATCGTTTGTAAATTGATTGTAAAATAGTGTAAACCTCACGATGCTGCTCAAACATTTGTGCGAACTGTAAAAACTGAACAAACCATATCGCTAAGACTAGACTGAAAACGGCAACACCATGATTCTCCTCCTTCCGTAAAATAAATAAATAAAAATATGGTCCGGACCAAAGCAAGTGAACTATCAGACTTTCCTGGTGTGAAAAGAATTGGAGAGAAACAGGTTTAATTTTCTTGATAAGTTTTTAAAAAGAAGAGAATGTCAGTGTTTGTGTTTTGTTCTGTGTTTATTGAGGTGCTGCTGATCCCTTTTAAATCTCAGCTCGGGGGCGTTTTGAAGTGCTCCCTCTGAAGGTTACCCCGTCTCTATTGAGCCTCAAATGCCAAAATAGTACAGTGCCTGCTTTTTAATTTTCCAGCTAGTGATTAGGGACTTGTTTAGTAAAATGAAACCATCACAGAATTACAGTTTTCACTCACTGGCCACGCTTAAAGGGCCCATATTACACTATTTTCTGATCTAATGTAAGGGCCTGTTTACACGAGAACACTTACGGGGAAAAAACAACAAAATATTTTATCAGAAGTGCCTTTCGTTTAGACGGTGACGTTTTGGGGGCTTAAAAAAGCAAAAAACTTGAATACGCTCCGCCGTAGCGTTTTCGTCTACACTGCCCTAGACGCAAAACTCTGGTCAAACCTGCTGACGTCGCGTACGCGTTTACGTCACATCGGTCCATATGTCAGTGTACTTTGTTTGGCAGGACCTTGTTGCACCTTCGTTGCTTTGTCGTCTAACGTGGTCTTATTTTTAATGTGGTTTAGACCTGGTTTAGTCCTGGTTTAGACCTGGTTTAGTCCTGGTTTAGTCCTGGTTTAGACCTGGTTTAGACCTGGTTTATTCCTGGTTCAATCCTGGTTTAGACCTGGTTTAGTCCTGGTTCAGTCCTGGTTTAGTCCTGGTTTAGACCTGGTTTAGTCCTGGTTTAGTCCTGGTTCAGTCCTGGTTTAGACCTGGTTTAGTCCTGGTTTAGACCTGGTTCAGTCCTGGTTTAGTCCTGGTTTAGTCCTGGTTCAGTCCTGGTTCAGTCCTGGTTCAGTCCTGGTTTAGAACCGGTTCAGTCCTGGTTCAGTCCTGGTTCAGTCCTGGTTTAGTCCTGGTTCAGTCCTGGTTTAGTCCTGGCTTAGTCCTGGCTTAGTCCTGGTTCAGTCCTGGTTCAGTCCTGGTTCAGTCCTGGTTCAGTCCTGGTTTAGAACCCGGTTCAGTCCTGGTTTAGACCTGGTTCAGTCCTGGTTTAGAACCCGGTTCAGTCCTGGTTTAGAACCCGGTTCAGTCCTGGTTTAGTCCTGGTTCAGTCCTGGTTTAGTCCTGGTTTAGTCCTGGTTCAGTCCTGGTTTAGTCCTGGTTTAGTCCTGGTTTAGACCTGGTTTAGTCCTGGTTCAGTCCTGGTTTAGACCTTTTGTTACTGGTAGCCATGTTTTGTTTTGCTTTTCGTGGTGCAGATGAGAAGTAGGAAGATTGTATGCATGCGATAATGTATCACAGCGCCACCTAGCCGTCTGGCATGCATACCCAATCCAATTCCACACACTTCTGCGTCACCGTATGCGCGCAGATTTCCTTCCGAAAACGCTCGTCTAAACGCAGAATAAAAAGTGAAGACGCAACACCACTTTTGCGTCTTCTGTTCAGACCGTCATCAGTCATATTAAAATGAATGTATGTGAATGTGCAGACGCTTTCAGATAGAACTGCTGCTTGTAGACACACTGGACCTTCTGATAAACGACCGTTTTTGCCTTATTTTGCATAAATTTCCTATTTTGACCCAATACTATATCTTGGAAACTACAGCCAATCAGCACTTCTGACTTACTTTTTCTTTATTAGTGACCTAAACCAAGAAAAATGTCACTACTTTTGTTCCGGAAGCATTTTGCTTATAGACCAGTGTAATAACGAGTTCCTCAAACATGTGAATGAAACTAAACACACGTCCAGCTCTGTTTTTGAGGAGGAAACGGCGTTAGAACATGACTTAAAGGAGAAATAACGTTTTTTACAATCTGAGCCTTATTTCGGTAATAAAACAGGTTGTTTTACTCACCCATAGCACTTTGGTGTCATATGGAGCAGTTTCGTAGATGTTGTGGTGTAGCGGTATCCGTGTGTGTGTGAGTGCTCGGGGCAAATGTTTGCGCAAACTTTAGCACTTTTCACATCACAGAAGATCGCTGTGTCAGCGTAGACTTTAAGTGGAGTCCAAAGCGTCCTGAAACCCGATGTCCCACTGGAGACAGCAAAGGCATTCTTCCTCTGTGGCCATCGACAGACAATGTCCACATAAACACCACAAGGTACTGTCTTTTCGTAGCCGGGCCGTCGCTCGCTGTTCTC
Organism: Paratrypauchen microcephalus; assembly: GCA_036785185.1. Taxonomy (NCBI): domain Eukaryota; kingdom Metazoa; phylum Chordata; class Actinopteri; order Gobiiformes; family Gobiidae; genus Paratrypauchen; species Paratrypauchen microcephalus. The sequence continues at coordinate 3,817,749 of JAVJIX010000042.1, forward strand.
TTGTGCGCTGCTCCTCAAACTGTCTCCACTTCCTTCTAATATCTCTTCCTCTGTAAACTCAGGATCAAAACGATAGGGACGGCCATCATACTCAAATAAGCCCTCTTCAATCTCAAAGTCCGAATCTTCAGACATGTCTCGCAACAGAAAAGTTCAGAGCGGTGTTAGCTTCTTTCAGACTAGCGGCGTTTATCTGCTAAACAGCTGTGACTTCACGCACGCGCGCTGTCCTCTATGATGACGTCATCAGATGAAACTATAGCTGGTAGGGATGTCAACAATTAATCGATTAACGGTTAATTGTCGATTAAGACGTTGGTCGATCAAAATGCATTAATTGTAATTAACCGCTAACCGCGGACACGCGCACCCGAAACAAGGCAACCGCGCTGCGCCAAGCTCGACTCACAGCCGACCGCAGGCGCCAACGGCACTGCTCAGCAGCCCCGGGTGTACCGCGAGGTGAGATCGAACCCGGAATGCCGCTGCTGGTTTCGCCGCGGCTCGCGCCCCGAGCCCTGCGCGGCGAAACCAGCAGCGGCACGTGGTGGTTTAATCCTGGTCTAATCCAGGTCTAGACCCGGTCGAGTCCCGGTCCAGTCCACGTTCAGTCCTGGTCTAGTCTCTTAGCCAATCAGGACAGAACACAATGTTACACTATAAAAAAATGTTACACTATAAAAATAAAAATTGGATAGAGTGAGGGATTACTGTATTTTGTTATTCAGCATTAATACATTTGTCTGCTTTTTACTAAGGAATAATTAATTGAGGAATATACAATATAATAATACTATGATATATTTATGACTCAGTGTTATGTTACTATAGCTTATATTCTTAAAGACCCTATTGAAACACTCAAATTCAGGTGAAAAACGCCGCGTATCAGTTAATCGTTAATCGATCGATAAGGTCAATCAACTATCAGTTAATGAATTAACCGATAATTTGCATCCCTAATAGCTGGACATCGGGTTTCAGGCCGCTTTGGACTCCACTTAAAGTCTACGCTGACACAGTGATCTTCTGTGATTTGAAAAGTGATAAAGATTGTGTTATTTGGAGATCGCAAACGTTTGCCCCGAGAACTCACGTTCACGATACCGCTACAACACAACATCTACGAAACTGCTCCAAATGACACCAAAGTGCTCTGGGTGAGTAAAACAACTTGTTTTATTACAGAAATAAGGCTCAGATTGTAAAAAACGTTAATTCTCCGTTAAAGCTCAGGAGTCAGTTTTGTGTAATGTAGGACTTTTAAATGAAATATTTGGACTTTTAGAGTACATGTTTTAATTCCAAAAAGGTTGTGGATGTTGATATGAGGACAGTACAGTAGTTTGAGAGGGACATAATGGTGCTGTTCATGGTCACTCACCCATAAACACTGGATTGTGGAGCTGAACGGTCCTTTTGACTTGATTTTGGAACGTTTTCTCTCATAAACCGGATTACTTCAGATTTCCAGATGATTGTCTGATTCCTGTAACAGACTGAGATTTCCTGAGCTGCTTTACCCTGCAGCTTTTCCCATGCATCAAAAATGTACAGGGCCTTATTCAGCAATAACAGCTAAGCCTCCGTCTCCTCCTGCGACAGAGAGCATTATGGGTAGGGGCGAGCTGTCTGCGGGGGCGACGTCTCTCCTCCTCACATCAGAACGAAGAGAAAAGTCCAAACTGAGGGGAAAAGACATCAGTAATCCGAATAAAGATTTGATTATACAGTGGTACCTCACCTTACGAAATTAATTTGTTCCAGAAGTGGTTTCGTAAGTTGAGTAGCTATTTCAATGGAAAAGGCCTGATTCGTTCCAAGCCCCGTTCTTTCCGTTCCAAGGTTGTTTTTTTTTATAGTGTAACATTGTGTTCTGCGTCCTGATTGGCTAAGAGACTAGACCAGGACTAAACGTGGACTAAACCAGGATTAAACCACCACGTGCCGTGCGGCTGGTTTGTTGCTCGGGCTCCAGAGGACGCGGTCCGGGCGCCGCGGTTCTATCTCGTGCTCGCAGACCCGGTGCCGGTTGTGCAGACCAGGACTAGGGGTGCGTGCTCCTCGCGCGCGGTGCTCCTCGGTGCCCCTTGCGCGTCGCGCGCGGTGCTCCTCGGTGCGCACAGTGCTCCTCGGTGCTCCTCGCGCGCGGTGCTCCTCGCGGGCGGTGCTCCTCGCGCGCGGTGCTCCTCGGTGCGCACAGTGCTCCTCGGTGCTCCTCGGTGTTCCTCGGTGCTCCTCGCGGGCGGTGCTCCTCGCGGGCGGTGCTCCTCGCGGGCGGTGCTCCTCGCGGGCGGTGCTCCTCGCGGGCGGTGCTCCTCGGTGCGCGCGGTGCTCCTCGGTGCGCGCAGTGCTCCTCGCGGGCGGTGCTCCTCGGTGCGCGCGGTGCTCCTCGGTGCACCTCGCGCATCACCCACAGTGCTCCTCGCGGGCGGTGCTCCTCGCGGGCGGTGCTCCTCGCGCGCGGTGCTCCTCGCGGGCGGTGCTCCTCGCGGGCGGTGCTCCTCGCGCGCGGTGCTCCTCGGTGCGCACAGTGCTCCTCGGTGCTCCTCGGTGTTCCTCGGTGCTCCTCGCGCGCGGTGCTCCTCGCGGGCGGTGCTCCTCGGTGCGCACAGTGCTCCTCGGTGCTCCTCGGTGTTCCTCGGTGCTCCTTGCGGGCGGTGCTCCTCGCGGCGGTGCTCCTCGCGGGCGGTGCTCCTCGCGGGCGGTGCTCCTCGGTGGGCGCGGTGCTCCTCGGTGCGCGCAGTGCTCCTCGCGGGCGGTGCTCCTCGGTGCGCGCGGTGCTCCTCGGTGCACCTCGCGCATCACCCACAGTGCTTCTCGCGGGCGGTGCTCCTCGCGGGCGGTGCTCCTCGCGGGCGATGCTCCTGTCTCTGCGCTGCTTCCGGAGTCGTGTCTCCCCCCATGCTTCACTATTTAATACATTTTGTTGAAAATCTCTGAAAGTTTGAGTGTTTAAACGAGAGAAATGTGAGAAAAGTTTAATTCCAGTCTGAGAAAGTGTATAATGTGTGTGGTGAGGCATTTAGAGCCTTAAAACATGTAGAATAATTGTAAAATATAAAGTTGTCCTACTTTGCAGATTTCTCTTGTTGCGGGTTATTTCTGGAACATAACCCCTGTGTGTGTTGATAAAGTGTATTTACGTTTCGGGGCGTGCATCTGAGCGCGCATTAATTGAATTTTTGAGATCTTGCGTTTCGTAACTTGAATTTTCTTTCGTATTTAGAGACAAAAATTTACCGTGAAGGCGTTTCGTAACTTGGATTTTTCGTTTGTAGGGTCTTTTGTAAGGTGAGGTACCACTGTATTATAAGACTGATCAGATCCAAATTTCACATATTATAATTAAATTAAATCTATCAAACTTCAAACATATAAGACCTTATCTGACGACAGAATCAGCAAAGACGTATCTGCCATGATCTTCAACCACAGATGTTACTGCTGCACTGGACTCAAACATCTGAGGCCGTCCTGAAGGCCCTAAAGGACCTCTTCAAAAAAAACAACAACAAAAAAACTTTGAAAACACTTGACAAATATTTATATTTAAAATATTATTTAATCCTGGTTTAGACCTGGTTCAGTCCTGGTTTAGACCTGGTTCAGTCCTGGTTCAGTCCTGGTCTAGTCCTGGTCTAGTCCTGGTTTAGTCCTGGTTTAGACCTTTTGTTTTGAGTATCTCCGGCATGGTCAGCGTCCGGATCTTTAGTCCGGAAATGACGGTTCTAACGCCTAAAAACAACGATCAGAAAACGGCGTCACACGGGCCCTTTAACGCTCACAAGAGTCGATTTTGCGTATTTTAGCACCTTTAAAGTCCTCGTTAAAGTCCGTCACGTTGGCCGATCATTAAAAATTCAACAGTTCAATAATAAGTCGTGGTGTGTGATTTTGTTTTGTGGTGGTGTTGGATGAGACGAGTCAGATCTGCGGCGGTCGGTGCATCTGTCAGCGAGCCGCCGTTTCCTCATGATGAGAATGAACCGGAGCAGCTCCAGGCTCCAGGCTCCCGCACCCCGAACCAATCACTTTTTATTTAGCAATAAAAGCAGCAACCGCCACGAGCAACACGGTGATTTAGAGGAGCGCCGGGTCTCTCTCTCTCTCTCTCTCTCTCTCTCTCTCTCTCTCTCATATACGCCCATCCCCCTCTCTCTATGCCTGTCGAGCTTTTCTCTCTCTCACACACACACCCTCCCTCCTCTCTCCCTCTCTCTCTTTCTCTCATACACTCTTTTCCTCCCTTCTTCCCTCCCTCCTTCGCTCTCTCTCTGCCTAGCTTGCTTCCTCTCTCTCTCTCTCTCTCTCTTACTTCCTCTCTCTCTTTCTTTCTTTCATTCTCTCTCTCCCTCTCCCTCCCTCGCTCTTTTTTTCTCTCTCTTACTTCCTCTCTTTCTTTCTTCCTCTCTCTCTCCTCCCTCTCTCTCTCTCTCTTTGTTTATCTCTCTCCCTCCTTCTCTCACTTACTTTCTTTCTCTCTTTCTCTCGCTCCCTCTCCCTCCCTCCCTCGCTCTTTCTTTCTCTCTCTCTACCTAGCTTACTTCCTCTTTCTCTCATTCTTTCTCTCTCCCCCCTCTCTCTGCTGTCTCCCTCTCTCTCCACTCTCTCTCTTTCTTTCTCTGTATCCCATTCCATCCTTCTCCCTCTCTTTTTACCCCTCTGTTCTTCTCTCTCTCTGCCTAGCTTGCTTCCTACCTCTCTCTCTACCTCTTTACCCCTCCCTCCTTCTCTCTCCTCCCTCTCTCTCTCTTACTTCCTCTCTCTCTCTCTCCCTCCTTCTCTCACTTACTTTCTCTCTCTCTCTCTCTCACTTCCTCTCTCTCTCCCTCCTTCTCTCACTTACTTTCTCTCACTCCCTCGCTCTTTCTTTCTCTCTCTCTCTACCTAGCTTACTTCCTCTTTCTCTCGTTCTTTCTCTCTCTCCCCCTCTCTCTCTCTGCTCTGTCTCCCTCTCTCCCCCTCTCTCTTTCTTTCTCTGTATCTCTCTCCATCATTCTCCCTCTCTCTTTACCTCTCTGTTCTCTCTCTGCCTAGCTTGCTTCCTCCCTCTCTCTCTTTCTCTCTCTTTCTTTCTCTCTCTCTTTCTCTCTCTCTCTCTCTCTTTCTCTCTCTCTCTCTCTCCCTCTCTACCTCTGTCCTTCTCTCTCTCCCTCTCTTTCTCTCTTTCTCTCTGCCTAGCTTACTTCCTCCCTTTCTCTCTTTCTCTCTCCCTCTCTCTCTCTCGTTCTCTCTTTCTCTCTCTTTCTCTCTCTCCCTTTCTCTCCTTCTCTCTCTCTCTGCCTAGCTTACTTCCTCCCTCTTTCTCTCTCTCTCTCCCTCCCTCTCTCCTCCTTCCTCTCCCTCTTTCTCTCTCCCTCCCTCCCTCTCTCCTCCTTCCTCTCCCTCTCTCTCTCTCTCTCCCTCCCTCCCTCCCTCCTTCCTCTCTCTCTCTCTCTCTCCCTCTCTACCTCTCTCTCTCTCTCTCTCTCTCTCTCTCTTTCTCTCTCTCTCTCTCCCTCCCTCCCTCTCTCTCTCTCTCTCGCTCTCTCTCCTCCTCCCTCTCTCTTCAGCTGGAATTCTCTTGGAATTCTCCAGCTGCTGCTTCATTATTATCAGAACGACTTCGGAAAAAGTTTGGATTTTTTTGTGTCCACGGCGTAACGACAAACCGAGATGACGAAACGCCGGTAGCAGCTGAAGTTTGCGTTTTCTTCCGGTCGACGTAAATCCGTTGGCGTCCCTGTCCAATCAGAACCTGATCGGCATCGATGAGTCGAAAGCGAGATGTTGGCGACGGCAGCGTGACGAACTGACTCGACGCAAAAAGACGACAAAAGCTTTCAGAGGCGATAGAAGCAGACGGCCTGAACTTGGACACGTTCTTGAAGACGTGGACACCTGCGGCTTATAGACGGGTGCACAAAAATAACATTCTTTGAAAATTTAGTCGATGTGGCTTAAATTTGCTCAAATCCGGAAATGACAGTAAAATATGTGTGTGTCCTGAGGCAGACTCAGGGGTCATTAGACGAGTTAATGTCCGTGTGTTTGGCCTGAGGGGCTCTTCTGTGCGTCCAGGGGTGGAGGAGGTGCCCAGGGGTGGAGGAGGTGCCCAGGGGTGGAGGAGGTGCCCAGGGGTGGTGGAGGTACCCAGGGATGGTGGAGGTGCACCTGGATGGTGGAGGAGGTGCACCTGGATGGTGGAGGTGCCCAGAGGTGATGGAGGTGCCCCGGGGTGGTGGAGGTGCCCAGTGGTGGTGGAGGTGCCCAGGGGTGGTGGAGGTGCCCAGGGGTGGTGGAGGTGCACAGGGGTGAAGGAGGTGCCCCTGGGTGGTGGAGGTGCCCCTGGATGGTGGAGGAGGTGCCCAGAGGTGATGGAGGTGCCCCCGGGTGGTGGAGGTGCCCAGGGGTGGTGGAGGTGCACAGGGGTGAAGGAGGTGCCCCTGGGTGGTGGAGGAAGTGCCCAGGGCTGGTGGAGGAGGTGCCCAAGGGTGGCGGAGGTGTCCAGGGGTGGAGAAGGTGCCCCTGGGTGAAGGAGGTGCCCAGGGGTTTTGGAGGTGCCCCTGGATGGTGCCCCTGGATGGTGGAGGAGGTGCCCAGGGGTGAAGGAGGTGCCCCTGGGTGAAGGAGGTGTCCAGGGGTGGTGGAGGAGGTGCCCAGGGGTGGTGAAGGTGCCCAGGGGTGAAGGAGGTGCCCCTGGATGGTGGAGGAGGTGCCCCTGGATGGTGGAGGAGGTGCCCCTGGATGGTGAAGGGGCCCAGGGGTGGGGGAGGTGCCCCTGGGTGGAGGAGGTGCCCAAGGGTGGAGGAGGTGCCCCTGGGTGGTGGAGGAGGTGCTCCTGGGTGGAGGAGGTGCCCAAGGGTGGTGGAGGTGCCCCTGGATGGTGGAGGAGGTGCCCAGGGGTGATGGAGGTGCTCCTGGGTGGAGGAGGTGCCCCTGGGTGGTGGAGGTGCCCCTGGATGGTGGAGGAGGTGCCCAGGGGTGATGGAGGTGCCCCTGGGTGGTGGAGGTGCCCAAGGGTGGTGGAGGTGCCCCTGGATGGTGGAGGAGGTGCCCAGGGGTGATGGAGGTGCTCCTGGGTGGAGGAGGTGCCCCTGGGTGGTGGAGGTGCCCGCTGCAGGAGGCACATGTTCTCCTCACAGCAGTAGAACATGAAGAGATGAGGTGGAGCGTGCAGATGGAGCAGAACCTTCTCGCTCAGAGCAGATCATCCAGATCCTCCGAGACGCTCAGATGAAGCACACAAACAGGTGTAAATGTGTGACTGAAGATGTCCTGGTTAAAAAGTCCAATATTTAGTTTACGTTTCCACGGCGCCGGGTTTGCCGACAGAAGAGTATTTCTCTCCCTCCGTTCAGGCCCCGTTTACACGACACATTTCCCTTCGTTTGGATCCGTCTTTTACACACAAACAGGGAATTTGTGTCTGGCAAAACTCTCAAAAATAAGATGTGAATCGATACTGAAACGAGTTTCTCCTGTGTGAGATCAATAAAGTCTTATCTTACTCATTTTTCACAGGTATCGATACTAAAGTCTAAACCAGGACTAAACCAGGACTAAACCAGGGCTAAACCAGGACTAAACCAGGTTTAAACCAGGTTTAAACCAGGACTAAACCAGGACTAAACCAGGACTAAACCAGGTTTAAACCAGGTTTAAACCAGGACTAAACCAGGACTAAACCAGGACTAAACCAGGTCTAAACCATGACTAAACCAGGTCTAAACCAGGTCTAAACCAGGACTAAACCAGGACTAAACCAGGTCTAAACCAGGTCTAAACCAGGACTAAACCAGGATTACACAGATATAAGGACACATGTGAATAGAATAGAAAAGTTCTACAACTGAATGTGGAAAATCACAGTTTAAACCTAAAGAGTTTTTATCGTCATCGATCAGAATCTTTTGAGTCTGTTCGTATTGAAATGTATCGTGACACTATTACAATAGAATTATTATTTCTGTTATTACAGCTTAGATTTGTAGTGTACATGTTCCACAGTGTTCCACAGTGTTCATGTTCCACAGTGTGCGTGTTCCACAGTGTACATGTGCATGTTCCACAGTGTGCGTGTTCCACAGTGCGCGTGTTCCACAGTGTGCGTGTTCCACAGTGCAGTGTGCGTGTTCCACAGTGCGCGTGTTCCACAGTGTGCGTGTTCCACAGTGCAGTGTGCATGTTCCACAGTGTGCGTGTTCCACAGTGTGCGTGTTCCACAGTGTGCGTGTTCCACAGTGCAGTGTGCATGTTCCACAGTGCAGTGTGCGTGTTCCACAGTGCGTGTGTTCCACAGTGTGCGTGTTCCACAGTGCAGTGTGCGTGTTCCACAGTGCAGTGTGCGTGTTCCACAGTGCGCGTGTTCCACAGTGTGCGTGTTCCACAGTGCAGTGTGCATGTTCCACAGTGTGCGTGTTCCACAGTGTGCATGTTCCACAGTGTGCGTGTGCGTGTTCCACAGTGTGCGTGTTCCACAGTGTGCATGTTCCACAGTGCATGTTCCACAGTGTTCCACAGTGTGCATGTTCCACAGTGCATGTTCCACAGTGTGCGTGTTCCACAGTGTGCGTGTTCCACAGTGTGCGTGTTCCACAGTGTGCGTGTTCCACAGTGTGCATGTTCCACAGTGTGCATGTTCCACAGTGTGCGTGTTCCACAGTGTTCATGTTCCACAGTGTGCGTGTTCCACAGTGTTCATGTTCCACAGTGTACATGTTCCACAGTGTGCATGTTCCACAGTGTGCATGTTCCACAGTGCATGTTCCACAGTGTGCTTGTTCCACAGTGTGCGTGTTCCACAGTGTACATGTGCATGTTCCACAGTGCGCGTGTTCCACAGTGTACATGTGCTTGTTCCACAGTGTGCATGTTCCACAGTGTGCATGTTCCACAGTGTACATGTGCTTGTTCCACAGTGTGCATGTTCCACAGTGTGCATGTGCATGTTCCACAGTGCGCGTGTTCCACAGTGCGCGTGTTCCACAGTGTGCGTGTTCCACAGTGCTCGTGTTCCACAGTGCGCGTGTTCCACAGTGCGCGTGTTCCACAGTGCGCATGTTCCACAGTGTGCATGTTCCACAGTGCTCGTGTTCCACAGTGCGCGTGTTCCACAGTGCGCGTGTTCCACAGTGCGCGTGTTCCACAGTGCGCGTGTTCCACAGTGTTCGTGTTCCACAGTGCGCGTGTTCCACAGTGTTCGTGTTCCACAGTGCGCGTGTTCCACAGTGCGCGTGTTCCACAGTGTTCGTGTTCCACAGTGTACATGTTCCACAGTGCGCATGTTCCACAGTGTGCATGTTCCACAGTGCTCGTGTTCCACAGTGCGCGTGTTCCACAGTGTGCGTGTTCCACAGTGCGCATGTTCCACAGTGCGCGTGTTCCACAGTGTTCGTGTTCCACAGTGCTCGTGTTCCACAGTGTTCGTGTTCCACAGTGCTCGTGTTCCACAGTGTTCATGTTCCACAGTGTGCGTGTTCCACAGTGTTCGTGTTCCACAGTGTTCGTGTTCCACAGTGTTCGTGTTCCACAGTGTGCGTGTTCCACAGTGTTCGTGTTCCACAGTGTGCGTGTTCCACAGTGTTCGTGTTCCACAGTGTTCGTGTTCCACAGTGTGCGTGTTCCACAGTGTTCGTGTTCCACAGTGCTCGTGTTCCACAGTGTTCGTGTTCCACAGTGTGCGTGTTCCACAGTGCGCGTGTTCCACAGTGCTCGTGTTCCACAGTGTTCGTGTTCCACAGTGCTCGTGTTCCACAGTGTTCGTGTTCCACAGTGCGCGTGTTCCACAGTGTGCATGTTCCACAGTGCTCGTGTTCCACAGTGTTCGTGTTCCACAGTGTGCATGTTCCACAGTGCATGTTCCACAGTGTGCATGTTCCACAGTGTTCATGTTCCACAGTGTGCGTGTTCCACAGTGCGCGTGTTCCACAGTGTTCGTGTTCCACAGTGCGCGTGTTCCACAGTGCTCGTGTTCCACAGTGTTCGTGTTCCACAGTGCGCGTGTTCCACAGTGTGCATGTTCCACAGTGCTCGTGTTCCACAGTGTTCGTGTTCCACAGTGTGCATGTTCCACAGTGCTCGTGTTCCACAGTGTGCATGTTCCACAGTGCTCGTGTTCCACAGTGTTCGTGTTCCACAGTGCGCGTGTTCCACAGTGTTCGTGTTCCACAGTGTGCGTGTTCCACAGTGTTCGTGTTCCACAGTGTGCGTGTTCCACAGTGTGCGTGTTCCACAGTGTACGTGTTCCACAGTGTGCATGTTCCACAGTGCATGTTCCACAGTGTGCATGTTCCACAGTGTTCATGTTCCACAGTGTGCGTGTTCCACAGTGTGCGTGTTCCACAGTGTGCGTGTTCCACAGTGTGCGTGTTCCACAGTGTGCGTGTTCCACAGTGTGCGTGTTCCACAGTGCGCGTGTTCCACAGTGCGCGTGTTCCACAGTTTACGTGTTCCACAGTGTTCGTGTTCCACAGTGCGCGTGTTCCACAGTGTGCGTGTTCCACAGTTTACGTGTTCCACAGTGTTCGTGTTCCACAGTGCGCGTGTTCCACAGTGTGCGTGTTCCACAGTGCGCGTGTTCCACAGTGCGCGTGTTCCACAGTGTGCGTGTTCCACAGTGCGCGTGTTCCACAGTGCACGTGTTCCACAGTGCTCGTGTTCCACAGTGTTCGTGTTCCACAGTGTACGTGTTCCACAGTGTACGTGTTCCACAGTGTGCGTGTTCCACAGTGTTCATGTTCCACAGTGTTCATGTTCCACAGTGTGCATGTTCCACAGTGCATGTTCCACAGTGTGCATGTTCCACAGTGCATGTTCCACAGTGTGCTCCTTCAGGGTGGCAGTGCTCTTCTCTGACATTTCAAACCTTGAACAGCAGCTCACACCGCTCCAGATCTAAATGAGAGATTTCCACGGTGTGGTTACCTCGAGCTGTCAGTCACTCTCTGCTCCGCCGACCATGAAATCGCTTCATTTCTGTTTAATTCATTTTGATCAAACACGTCGCTCCCAATCAGAGCGCCGTGATTATGACACACGCCAACCACAGCCACAACCACGACCACAGACACAACCACAGACACGACCACAGACACACCCACAGACACACCCACAGACACAACCACGACCACAGACACAACCACGACCACAGACACAACCACAGACACGACCACAGACACAACCACAGTCACAACCACAGACACAACCACAGACACAACCACGTCCACAGACACAACCACGACCACAGACACAACCACAGACACGACCACAGACACAACCACGACCACAGACACAACCACGTGCACAGACACAACCACGGCCGCAGACACAACCACAGACACGACCACAGACACAACCACAGTCACAACCACAGACACAACCACAGAAACACCCACAGTCACAACCACAGACACAACCACAGTCACAACCACAACCAGACACAACCACAGACACAACCACAGTCACAACCACAACCAGACACAACCACAGACACAACCACAGTCACAACCACAACCAGACACAACCACAGACACAACCACAGTCACAACCACAACCAGACACAACCACAGACACAACCACAGTCACAACCACAACCAGACACAACCACAGACACAACCACAGTCACAACCACAACCAGACACAACCACAGACACAACCACAGACACAACCACAGTCACAACCACAGACACAACCACACTCACAACCACAACCAGACACAACCACAGACACAACCACACTCACAACCACAGACACAACCACAGAAACACCCACAGACACGACCACACTCACAACCACAGACACGACCACAGACACAACCACAGACACAACCACAGACACAACCACAGACACAACCACGACCACAGACACGACCACAGACACAACCACACTCACAACCACAGACACAACCACAGACACAACCACAGACACGACCACAGACACAACCACGACCACAGACACAACCACGACCACAACCACGACCACAGACACAACCACACTCACAACCACAGACACGACCACAGACACAACCACAGACACGACCACAGACACAACCACACCCACAGACACGACCACAGACACAACCACAGACACAACCACAGACACAGCCACAGACACAACCACAGACACAACCACAGACACGACCACAGACACAACCACAGACACAACCACACTCACAACCACAGACACGACCACAGACACAACCACACTCACAACCACAGACACAACCACAGACACAACCACAGACACAACCACAGACACAACCACGACCACAGACACGACCACAGACACAACCACAGACACAGACACAACCACAGACACAACCACAGACACAGACACACCCACAGACACGACCACAGACACGACCACACCCACAGACACAACCACAGACACAGACCACAGACACAGCCACAGACACAACCACAGACACAACCACAGACACAGACACAACCACAGACACAGACACACCCACAGACACGACCACAGACACGACCACACCCACAGACACAACCACAGACACAGCCACAGACACAACCACAGACACAACCACAGACACAGACACAACCACAGACCCAACCACAGACACAACGAACACAGAACACAGACACAACCACAGACACAACCACAGACACAACCACAGACACAACCACAGACACAACCACAGACACAACCACAGACACAGACACACCCACAGACACGACCACAGACACGACCACAGACACAACCACAGACACAACCACAGACACAACCACAGACACGACCACAGACACAACCACACTCACAACCACAGACACGACCACAGACACAACCACACTCACAACCACAACCAGACACGACCACAGACACAACCACACTCACAACCACACTCACAACCACAGACACAACCACAGACACAACCACAGCCAGACACAACCACAGACACAACCACAGTCACAACCACAGACACAACCACAGAAACACCCACAGACACAACCACAGACACAACCACAGACACAACCACAGTCACAACCACAGTCACAACCACAGACACAACCACAGACACAACCACAACCAGACACAACCACAGACACAGTCACAACCACAGACACAACCACAGACACGACCACAGACACGACCACACTCACAACCACAGACACAACCACGAACACAGACACGACCACAGACACGACCACAGACACAACCACACTCACAACCACAGACACAACCACACTCACAACCACAGACACGACCACAGACACGACCACAGACACGAACACAGACACGACCACAGACACAACCACAGACACAACCACAGACACAACCACACCCACAGACACAACCACAGACACAACCACAGACACAGACACAACCACAACCACAGACACAACCACAGACACAGACACAACCACAGACACAGCCACAGACACAACCACAGACACAACCACAGACACAACCACAGACACAACCACAGACACAACCACAGACACGACCACAGACACGACCACAGACACGACCACAGACACAACCACAGACACAACCACAGACACAGCCACAGACACAGCCACAGACACAACCACAGACACAACCACAGACACCCACAGACACGACCACAGACACGACCACACCCACAGACACAACCACAGACACAACCACAGACACAGCCACAGACACAACCACAGACACAGACACAACCACAGACACAACCACAGACACAACCACGAACACAGACACGACCACAGACACAACCACAGACACAACCACAGACACACCCACAGACACAGACACAGACACAGACCACAACCACAGACACAACCACAGACACAGCCACAGACACAACCACAGACACAACCACAGACACAGCCACAGACACAACCACGAACACAGACACGACCACAGACACGACCACAGACACAACCACAACCACAGACACAACCACGACCACAGACACAACCACGAACACAGACACAACCACGACCACAGACACAACCACAGACACAACCACAGACACAACCACAGACACAACCACAGACACAACCACGAACACAGACACAGCCACAGACACAACCACAGTCACAACCACAGACACGACCACAGACACACCCACAGACACAACCACAGACACAACCACAGACACAACCACAGACACAACCACAGACACAGACACACCCACAGACACGACCACAGACACAACCACAGACACAACCACAGACACACCCACAGACACGACCACAGACACGACCACAGACACAACCACACCCACAGACACGACCACAGCCACAACCACAGACACAGACACAACCACAGACACCACCACAGACACAACCACGAACACAGACACGACCACAGACACGCCCACAGACACAACCACAGACACAACCACAGACACAACCACAGACACAACCACAGACACAGACACACCCACAGACACAACCACAGACACAACCACGAACACAGACACGACCACAGACACAACCACAGACACAACCACGAACACAGACACGACCACAGACACAACCACAGACACAACCACAGACACAACCACGAACACAGACACAACCACAGACACAACCACAGACACAGCCACAGACACGACCACAGACACAACCACGACCACAGACACAACCACAGACACGACCACAGACACAGCCACAGTCTGAACGGCCAGGTCCCACCACTCTCAGCACCAACACGTTCATTTGTACGGACGTTGCTGCCACTGCCCCACAAAATGCCAAGGCCAAAAACCTTCTCCTTCTCGATCTCCTCCTTAAAACAAATAAGTTAAGTACAGGTTCTGTCTCTGGTACGACAGCAACTTTAAAATCTCCAGGCGCTCAATGCTCGTGTCCATGTTTAGGCGACTTCCGTAAACACTGAGCACACTCGCTGCACGTGACCTCGTCGTGTCCTCCGGGGTTCATGCGGGACACTTTTGGGGCGTGTAAAGTTCACACTGGAGATCACATACAAGTCGCATTTAATTGGAAATGTGAACGACCTGGATTTCACTGGATTTCACAAAAAAATCCGAATTGAGCTTTAAGCCCTGCAGTCTGAACGCATCTATAATGGATCATTACATGTTGTCTAATGGGTAACGATCCCCTTGGCCGTCACATTTCTGAACTCCAGGCCCCGCTGACTGTGCTGTTATGTCTGTTGTAATGTGTTTGTTGTTGTGTTGTCGCTGTATATGTCAAACAAGCTCTGTGTGCGTGAAAATGAGTTTCCCTTTGGACAATAAAAGTCTAAAGTAACGACAAATGCACATTTTCTTAGCAGGGCTGATAAGAAAATGTAAAAAGTAGTGCTGTCAGGAGATTAAAAATATTAATCTAATTAATTAATGTAATTAATCACAATTTAAGAGTATGAGAGAGAGCGATTGTGAGTGACCGAGCGAGCGAACAAACCCACTTTGCGATTGAGTTTGTCAGTTTTTCTGTCGTCGCTTTGTTCATTCGTTTCCCAGACTCTGTGAGCGTGGGTTGTTGGGGTGTGCAAAATAATCGTCATGACAATGCATCGCGATACTAACTTTCACAATATACTGCATCGATTCCTGATGCCAAAAATCGATTATTATTAATTAATTATTCAGATTATTAAATTTAATATTTAATTATTTAAGATTTAAGATTAATAAATAAATACATAAATTATTAGTTTTTTTATTATAAATCCTATGCACTTTTGTGAAAGGGTATTGTTTGTTATGATGGTAGCTACCTCCAAAATGGCAAATGTTTGAACATAATTTTTTGTTTTAGAAAAAATCCTCTGCACTTTTTTTGTTATTGGTTTGGTTTATTTGTTTTTGTTATTCAATAAATTCAGTTCTGAATTGAGTTGCTCAGAGTTCTGTATCAGTTGAAGACACTACCCAGATACACAGCCACTGATATTTAAGTTATCCTCTTTTTTTGGTACATTTTCACTGAAGTATGTCGAATATATTGCAATGCATCACAATAATTCAAGTATCGCGATGCATCGTATTGTATCCTGTTTTACCCCTTCCAATGGGACTACGGATGGAAATTAGCTCCTAGCTAAATCCGGTGTATTTACGGCACTAGTCGTTCATTAATACATGCTGTCCCATTCAAATAAATAAATAAATAAAATAAATGATAGTATCGCATCGTGGCATATGAATTGTGATTTGAATTGAATCTTGACTTCTTTGCCAATACACACCCCTAGTGGGTTGTTGGTTTGGTGGTTTGGTGGTTTGTTGGTTTGGTGGTTTGGTGAAGTGCGCTCACGCTCACTCTATCTCCGGTAATGATGGAACTTGTCCGGACGTGTTTATCGGCTGGAGCAGCTTCGGTGATCGGAAAATTCTTTTTGACAAAAGCTCCAAATCGCGGCGTTCTTGTTGATCGTCCCGTCTTCATTCTTTTTATAAATAAACTCGCCGTTCAAAGGCCCTGGCAGAGATTTGCTCACCGCACACCAAATTTAAAATGCGCATTGAATTGCCGCTCATAATTAATTGCGTTAAGGGGTTGGCGGTTCGAATCCCGCTCTTGACAGGTTGACCGCTTGTGATCCTAGTTCCCACAGATGAGCGCTGCCGTTGTGTCCTTGGGCAAGACACTTAACCCCACCTCGCCCCCAGTGTCTGTGGACACTGGTAGCCCCCATGGCAGAAGATACATCAAGGCCTGTTGAGCCGTCCTCCTGTGGACCCACCACCTGCGGGGGGATTCATGGGGGCTGGTGCATTGTGTTCTGGGCAGCAGAACACTGCTTGGACTGCTGCCCCCCTGACCCAGAAAATGGAAAAGCGGAAGAAGATGAATCAATGAATGAATTTTTATAACGCGATAATTTGCAGTGTAATTGATTAATCTGACATCCCTAAGAAAAAGACATATTTTAGACACTTTAACTGCTAAGAACTACCACATTCTATTGTACATTTTACTACATCTGTAAATAGGTATTTATTCTTTGCACTAGTTTTTGTTTAGTCTTAGATAGTTTTTGTTTTGTCTTTATATTGTATTTTGTACACTGTTGTTTTGCACTACTTGGCCCGAGAGAAACAGAATTTCGAATCACTGTATGTGATGTGTATGTGACACATATGGCAGAATTGACCATAAAGTTGACTTTGACTAGAGTCCAGTTCTCTTGTTAAAACAAATTACCAAAAAACCTCCATCCCTTTTCTTCTGCTTAACCCGTGGTTTGGGTGGTGGGGGCAACAGTCCAAACAGACCTGCCAGATCCCCCAGCACCGGCCCCTGTGGATCCTCCTGCGGGCGGCAGGGCCACGGGAGGACGGGGGTCCCGGAAACCGGCCTTATTACCAAAATTACCAAACATTTGAAGAAATTGTGTTTTAGTTTATGATGATTCAAGAATATTAATTAAAGGGACAGTGTGTAAGATTTGTACCTGTTAATTACTGAAATTGAAGATACCCATTCAAAAATACATTGTTTTCCAAGCCTTTTCACTTCCATCATGAAATCAAAGTATTCTTTTGGACTTAGATATAGTCACATAAAAGGGGGATCTTCCCCATGCAGAGGCAGCCATTTTGAATACGAGAGCTGCAGAAGGACATTTGGGCTCCGCCTTCGGCAAGGCTCGTGGTAGCACCGGAGGCAAAGCAGGCGGAGCGCTCGGCGCGCGCTGTGCAAGAGGGAGAGAGGTGCTCGTGGTTTTGGGTAAACAACAAGCATGCTGCTGTGTCACACGTCGTAATGGATCTAACACGTGTTTTGGACTAAATTGTTTTACTGGATTTTATTCGCTGGATCCTTACGGACAAATTGAGAGCAAGTTTATGGTGAAATACAGAGTTTGACCTGTGCAAAGCATTCTAAGGTAAGCAAAGTAACAAACCTCGTTTTGTGCTTTTTCGTATAAAAGCCCCATGTGCTCAGGGAGTGTTTGTTGTGCAGGGAAATGAATTGCATAGTCAAAAAGAGGAGACTGTAAGGTTTCATTTGATGTGTAGATTGTCATGGTACATGATCGGGAATGTGTGTTTTCATGAGAAAAGAAAAAAAAACAGTGAACGGGACCGCGTTTTATTTATACAGTTGTTGTCGGCTTGCAGCACCGGGTGCGCGCGGGTACGCGAGCTGTCCGCTACAGCGCGTCCGGGTGACCCTCGAGGTTTGCCGTAGCTAAAACATGAAGTGCCATAGCCAGTATCCACCTATGCGCCACGAATCCTAGACCCTGGACCTTTAAGCTGCACAAAATCATTTTCTGGAGAAAGGTTTTCCACCTGTTTGTGGAATGATCCACAGTGTAACTTTAAGCTGGTGACTTACCCACTGCGACCTCTAGGGGGAGTCACAGTCCAGGCCCTGATGAAGGTGCTTGGTCCGTAGTGAAACGTTTAACTCATCATATCTTAGTCCAATGAGGTTCATTTGGTCTTCTGATAATTTATTTTTTACAGACTAAGAGTTTGTTTTCATCCCTGACGGTTTGGACATCAGAGTCACGTGATGTTGCCGTCAGCTGATTTAAGTTTTCATCTTTCTTCCCTTGATCGTTGTGGATAAATTCTTCATGAAGAATGTTTCTCCTCTGTGGACCTTGTTGATTGAAGATCTGGTGATGGGGCAGATTTCTGAAGCTGGTGGAGAAAACGCCGGACATTTTACCACAGAAAACCATGAACCGGAAGTTCCACAAACCTAAAAAGGTCTAAAGGGGGCGCTAAAGAGTGTGTGCCTGTGTAGTGCTCTCCTGGAGAACATCTGAGTGCAGAAGAAGTCGTCTATCTGCGGCTCTGCTCCGATAGTGTCAGGGAAAATACACCGAGTGAAAATGAGCCTTTCCTTATCTAATAAATCATAATTGAAAAATGTGCTGTACAGAGAGTTTGGAGAGGCAGAGTTTTCCAGACGGATGCTGGAGTCTGTGGAGGTGATTTGTGTCGTTTATTTATGTGAAAAATGGGCGACATTTTAGTTCAGACGCTGCTCGTGGCGGTTTGAGCCTAATGTAATGTCAGAGCGTTACACAACACAACCCAGAGACGCACAAACACACACAACACAACCCAGAGACACACAAACACACACAGCACAACCCAGAGACACACAAACACAACCCAGAGACACACAAACACACACAGCACAACCCAGAGACACACAAACACAACCCAGAGACACACAAACACAACCCAGAGACACAAACACAACCCAGAGACGCACACAACCCAGAGACACAAACACAACCCAGAGACACACAAACACAACCCAGAGACACACAAACACAACCCAGAGACACACAACACAACCCAGAGACGCACACAACCCAGAGACACAATCACAAGCCAGAGACGCACAAACACAACCCAGAGACACACAAACACAACCCAGAGTCACACAAACTCACTCAGCTCAACCCAGAGACACAAACACAACCCAGAGACGCACAAACACAACCCAGAGACGCACACACACAACCCAGAGACACACAAACACAACCCAGAGACACACAAACACAACCCAGAGACGCACACACACAACCCAGAGACGCACAAACACAACCCAGAGACACAAACACAACCCAGAGACGCACACACACAACCCAGAGACGCACAAACACAACCCAGAGACACACAAACACAACCCAGAGACACAAACACAACCCAGAGACGCACACAACCCAGAGACACAAACACAACCCAGAGACACACAAACACAACCCAGAGACACAAACACAACCCAGAGACGCACACAACCCAGAGACACAAACACAACCCAGAGACACACAAACACAACCCAGAGACACACAAACACAACCCAGAGACACAAACACAACCCAGAGACACACAAACACAACCCAGACACACAAACACAACCCAGAGACACAAACACAACACAGAGACACAAACACAACCCAGAGACGCACAAACACAACCCAGAGACGCACAAACACAACCCAGAGACACACAAACACACACAGCACAACCCAGAGACACAAACACAACCCAGAGACACACAAACAACCCACAGACACAAACACAACCCAGAGACGCACAAACACAACCCAGAGACGCACAAACACAACCCAGAGACACACACACAACCCAGAGACACACAAACAACCCAGAGACACACAAACACAACCCAGAGACGCACAAACACAACCCAGAGACACACAAACAACCCAGAGACACAAACACAACCCAGAGACGCACAAACACAACCCAGAGACGCACAAACACAACCCAGAGACACAAACACAACCCAGAGACGCACACACACAACCCAGAGACGCACAAACACAACCCAGAGACGCACACACACAACCCAGAGACACAAACACAACCCAGAGACGCACAAACAACCCAGAGACACAAACACAACCCAGAGACGCACACACACAACCCAGAGACGCACAAACACAACCCAGAGACGCACACACACAACCCAGAGACGCACAAACACTACCCAGAGACACACAAACAACCCAGAGACACAAACACAACCCAGAGACGCACAAACACAACCCAGAGACGCACAAACACAACCCAGAGACACACACACAACCCAGAGACGCACAAACACAACCCAGAGACACAAACACAACCCAGAGACGCACAAACACAACCCAGAGACACAAACACAACCCAGAGACACAAACACAACCCAGAGACGCACAAACACAACCCAGAGACACACAAACACAACCCAGAGACACACAAACACAACCCAGAGACGCACAAACACAACCCAGAGACACACAAACACAACCCAGAGACACACAAACAACCCAGAGACACAAACACAACCCAGAGACGCACAAACACAACCCAGAGACGCACAAACACAACCCAGAGACACACACACAACCCAGAGACACACACGCACACACACACACACACACACAGGGTGCACAGTTACACACATATCAGAAATGACTTTAAATCTAAACTAACTGTTGATGAGCTCATTCTGTTTCTCGTACACTGGTATTTTTAAAAAACACATTTCCCTTCGTTTGTACTCGTCTTTTACAGGCAAACGGAAAATTCACCTCTGAAAATGAATCTTTCTAAAAACTCCGGCTAGACTGGAGATTCTGGAAAAGGGTTTGGCGTTTGCGTGTAAAGTGAGATAAACAGAGTTTTAGGTCGTTTTCAGACCTTGTTTAGTTCGTTTAAAATCAACCAGAGTTCGTTTGTTCCTTTGATTCGGACCTTTTGTTCTGGTGTGAATAAAAACCAAAAATCTCGATCTGGAGCAAACAAGTGAACCGAGACCACCTAAAAAGCTCGGTCTCGGCACGGTTCCATTAGAACTCTGGTGCGGTTCGTTTGAGGTGAGAATGCAGACCGGACTCGATCCGACACAAGTTGGCTTTTTGTACTTAACGAGCTCCCGTCGTATGTCGAGCATTATGGGAAACCGAGGCTGACGAAACGAAACTAAACTTACGAGTCTTACTTACGTTTTGTGTGAAGAGCAAGAGTCAGAACTTGATGCTCACATGAGTTCTGTCCTCCGTAGTCGTCTTGTCCTGTGTCTTCATCGTTTGGAAATTGATTGTAAAATAGTGTAAACCTCACGATGCTGCTCAAACATTTGTGCAAACTGTAAAAACTGAGCAAACCATATCGCTATGACGACACTGAAAACGGCAACGCCATTCACGTGTTTGGACACGGCTCATTTCTGTCCAATGTCTGAGCGACCTCAGCACACGTGGTTTTGTTTACAGATGTTGGTTCACTTGGGGAAAAAACTGCAGTGTGAAAGTGAACCGCACCAAAATTTAAAAAAATTTTAAAAAATTTGGTCCGGACCAAAGCAAGTGAACTATCGTCTTCTTGTGTTCTCGTCTTCTCGACTTCTTGTGTTCTCGTCTTCTCGACTTCTTGTGTTCTCGTCTTCTCGTCGTCTTGTGTTCTCGTCTTCTCGTGTTCTTGTGTTCTCGTCTTCTTGTGTTCTCGTCTTCTCGTCTTCTTGTGTTCTCGTGTTCTTGTGTTCTCGTCTTCTTGTGTTCTCGTCTTCTCGTCTTCTTGTGTTCTCGTCTTCTTGTGTTCTCGTCTTCTCGTCTTCTTGTGTTCTTGTGTTCTTGTGTTCTCGTCTTCTTGTGTTCTCGTGTTCTTGTGTTCTCGTCTTCTTGTGTTCTCGTCTTCTTGTGTTCTCGTCTTCTTGTGTTCTCGTCTTCTCGTCTTCTTGTGTTCTCGTCTTCTGGTGTGAAAAGGACCTTAGGCAGCTGATGCACCAAAAGTGTGATTCTGATTGGCCTGCAGAGCGTTCTCCTTCGTATTCAGAGGCGGATTCGCCGTCCAACGGCCTCAGGACCGTATCCCAGGTGTGTGAGAAAAATCACCGGGACAGAGGAGAACAAACATCGTCACTGGATTAAAGAGGAAATGGAAACATGGAAACCTGCCCACAGGACGATAAACCAGGACGAGGGGCTTTTTCACTCACACACCTGGGATACCGTCCTGAGGAACTGCAGGTGGCGCTGTCGTCCTGACGCCGTCAAAATCATTTTAAATCAGCTGATCGGACACGTCACAGAAACATGACGTGACCCTGAGGAAGAGCGCAGGAGCAGTCCAAAGTGTCAGGTCTGAAAACAAACTCTTGGTCTGAAAAAAGAACCTAACGACATAGACTTTATTATTATTACAGTCGTTCATAATTTATGTGTTCGTGTGCTTAAAGTTCTTGGAGTAGTTTTTCCAAAGCCGCATGTGTCTGTGTTCGAGCTGCAGTCGCACGGAGACCTGTGTTCCTGTGTTCTAGTATTCTTGTGTTCCTGTGTTCTCGTCTTCTCGTCTTCTTGTGTTCTCGTCTTCTTGTGTTCTCGTCTTGTGTTCTCGTCTTCTCGTGTTCTCGTCTTCTCGTGTTCTCGTCTTCTCGTGTTCTCGTCTTCTCGTGTTCTCGTCTTCTTGTGTTCTCGTCTTCTCGTCTTGTGTTCTCGTCTTGTGTTCTCGTCTTCTCGTCTTCTTGTGTTCTCGTCTTCTTGCGTTCTCGTCGTCTTGTGTTCTTGTGTTCTTGTCTTGTGTTCTCGTCTTGTGTTCTCGTCTTCTCGTCTTCTTGTGTTCTCGTCTTGTGTTCTCGTCTTCTCGTCTTCTCGTCTTGTGTTCTCGTCTTCTCGTCTTCTTGCGTTCTCGTCGTCTTGTGTTCTTGTGTTCTCGTCTTCTTGCGTTCTCGTCGTCTTGTGTTCTTGTGTTCTCGTCTTCTTGTGTTCTCGTCGTCTTGTGTTCTTGCGTTCTCGTCTTCTCGTCTTCTTGCGTTCTCGTCGTCTTGTGTTCTTGTGTTCTCGTCTTCTTGCGTTCTCGTCGTCTTGTGTTCTTGCGTTCTCGTCTTCTTGTGTTCGTGTTCTCGTCTTCTTGTGTTCTCGTCGTCTTGTGTTCTTGCGTTCTCGTCGTCTTGTGTTCTTGCGTTCTCGTCTTCTTGTGTTCTTGTGTTCTTGTGTTCTCGTCTTCTCGTCTTCTTGTGTTCTCGTCTTCTTGTGTTCTCGTCTTCTTGTGTTCTCGTCTTCTTGTGTTCTCGTCTTGTGTTCTCGTCTTCTTGTGTTCTCGTCTTCTTGTGTTCTCGTCTTCTTGTGTTCTCGTCTTCTTGTGTTCTCGTCTTGTGTTCTCGTCTTCTTGTCTTCTCGTCTTCTTGTGTTCTCGTCTTCTTGTGTTCTCGTCTTCTTGTGTTCTCGTCTTCTCGTGTTCTCGGGTTCTCGTGTTCTCGCCTCCAGCTCGTGTTCCGTTGTGTGGAATTATATTTTCACGTATCTGTGACTTGCAAAGTTGGAAGCGCTAATGCATTTTTCATATTTTTAGAATCTCATCACTTCTGTGTCGTTCTCTCACAGTTATGTGTGATTTTCCTGTCGCATCTGTTTTAATGCTGATACATGTGCTCCTGTTTTCTCTCCTCCTTTCCTCCTTCTCTCCTCCTCCTTTCCTCCTTTCCTTTCCTCTTCTCCACCTTTCATCTCTTCTTCCTTTCCTCCTCTCCTCTTCTCCTTCTCCTCTCCTCCTCTTCTGATCCTCTACTCCTCCTTTCCTCCTCCTCCTCTCCTTCTTTCCTTTCCTCCTCCTTTCCTCCTCCTCTCCTCTTCTGATCCTCTCCTCCTCCTCTTCTCATCCTCCTTTCCTCTTCTCCTCCTCCTCTTCTCCTCCTTTCCTCTTCTTCTCCTCCTTTCATCTCCTTCTCCTTTCCTCCAGTACTTTTCTCCTCCTTCTCCTCCTCCTCCTTTCCTCTCCTCCTTTCTCTTCCTCTTCTTCTCCTCCTTTCATCTCCTCCTCCTCTCCTCCTTTTTTTCTCTCCTCCTCCTCCATTCTCCTCCTCCTTTCCTTTCCTCTCCTCCTCTCCTCTTCTGATGCTCTCCTCATTCTCCTCTCCTCCTTTCCTCCTCCTTTCCTCTCCCCTTCTGATCCTCTCCTCCTCCTCTCCTCTCCCCTTCTGATCCTCCTCCTCCTCTCCTCCTCCTTTCCTTTCTTCTCCTCCTTTCCTCTCCCCTTCTGATCCTCTCCTCCTCCTTTCCTTTCCTCTCCTCCTTTTCTGATCCTCTTCTGATCCTCTACTTTCTTCTTCTTCAGAAATGGGTTGCCGGCTGCCGAAGCTGAAGAAAGAGGAGCGAACCAGCCCGGGCAACATCTACTCCACCCTGCGGCGCCCCCAGGTGGAGACCAAAGTGGGCGTGGCCTACACCTACCACTTCCTGGACTTCCTGTTGGGTAAAGAAGGTGAGGTCCCGGGGGCGGCGGCGGCGTGTCGCGGGGGCGGTGCTCCTTATGCTCAGATGATTCATCTCTAAACCTTCCTCGTGTCTTTCTTTAGCTCAGTGTGAATCCTCGTTAACACCTGCTGTAAAACCGCCTCGTGAAGATTCAGTCCGGCGTCTGTTCGAACTTTACGACATTTCTAAGGCGACGTTCAGACTGCAGGGCTTAAAGTTCAGTTCGGATTTTTTTGTGAAATCCGATTTTTTTGCGAGTTCGTTCCCATTTCCACTTAAATGCGACTTGTATGTGATCTCCAGTGTGAACTTTAAACGCCCCAAAAGTGTCCCACATGAGCCTTGGAGGACACGACGAGGTCACGTGGAGCGAGGGTGCTCAGTGTTTACGGAAGTCGCCTAAACATGGCCACGAGAACTGGGCACTTGGCGATCTTAAAGTTGCTGTCGTACCGGAGCCAGAACATGTACAACTTATTTGTTTTAAGGAAGAGATTGAGATTGAGAAGGTTTCTGGCCTTCGCGTTTTGCGGGGCAGTGGCAGCAACATCCGTACAAATGAACGTGTTGGTGATGAGATTGGCGGGATTGCTACGTGCTTCGCCGCTTCACTGACACGGAGTTCATATACTATTTTCGCATGACGAGAAGAATGTTTGTGTACATTTGTGAGCGCCGACTTCAGTGGTTCCCAACCTTTTTTTGGCCTGTGACCCCATTTTGACATCAAACATTTCTGGCGACCCCATAGACCAGGGGTCGGCAACCCGCGGCTCCGGAGCCACATGCGGCTCTTTGATCCCCCTGATCAGTACAGCGGTCCCTCGTTTATCACGGGGGTTACGTTCTAAAAATAACCCACGACAAGCGAAATCCGTGAAGTCTTCATCTTTATATTTTACAATTATTCTCCATGTTTTAAGGCTGAAAATGCCTCACCACACACATTCTACACTTTTTTCACACGTTTTCTCACATTTCTCTCTTGTTTAAACACTCAAATGTTCGTAGATTTTCAACAAAAAAGCCACAGTATTATAGAACGAAACCAAAGTGTATTTGGTGTGTATTTCACAGTTCTTCTGACCGAGCCTCTTCGTCCTGGCGCCGCTTCGCTGTGGCGGGTTTTGTCGGGGAGAAAACTTGCAAAGCACTTCAGAGTCACACTGCGATCCAACATTTATATAAATCTGACAAACTGAACACATTCTGTACAGGAGACACGGAGGAGAAGGACTGACCAATCAGCAAAGGTCGACAGTCCCTCAGCCAATCAGGACACAGAAATGCACGTTGATACACTATTAAAAAAACAGCGAGGCCACGAAAAGTGAACCAGGATATAGCGAGGGACCACTGTATTTAATTAAAATGTATTTTATTTTAGTTCATTCATTTTCAAAACGTAATTCTATAGCAGAAAGGCAAAAAAAAGCCGTTATATGCAGTGTTATTTCATTTAAATCATTAAATTTCAAACGTGTTTTGTGGCTCCCAGTGTTTTCTTTACGGTGTGAAACGGCTCCAAACGGCTCTTTGAGTGGTAAAGGTTGCCGACCCCTGCCATAGACTTTTTAAGAAATATCGGTGCATCTTTTATACTGTAGCAGTTTAGCGCTTGTCAAACCGAGGAAGCGCGTTGAACACTCTGAAGCACTCTGAACCAATCGCAGAGCGGAACATTCGCTGAGCCAATGAAACGCTTTGATACACTGAAGCGATTGACACGCAGAGCGAAGCAGCGGCGGGGAGGGACCGACACTTCCACACTTTGGTCACGCGAGCGGCTGCTGCGAGACGCGCTCCGGAGCTCCGTCTCATTTGCCCGTCACTAGTTATTGTGACTGCACTGCTCCAGACATTTCAGGCGACCCCGTTTGAATTCTAGGACCTGAAGGTTGAAAAACGTTGGCCTACTTGTACCACTCTCGCTGGAGGAAACACGCCCAGGTCGGATGAACGCGACCTGGACTGAAGTCGCATGTCAAAAGATCGGATATGTACCGGACATATATATAGTTTAGGAGCACATATCCAAGTGGCCTGGGTCGCATTTGAAAGAATCGGATCTGTGTCGTTCACACTGTCATTAGAAGATCAGATACAGGTCGCATAGAGGCGAAAAAATGGGATTTGGGTCACTTCAGGCTGCAGTGTGAACGTAGCCAATGATTGACGGGCGACAAAAGCTCGGTTGGTAGAGTGTTTGTCCACCGACCTGAAGGTTGGTGGTTTGAATCCCGCTCTCAATATAAACATAATTGATTGAACGGTCAGATCCACTGTGATTCCAGCTGAAAGATGAATGCTGTCGCTGTGTTCTTGGGCAAGACACTCACCCCAGTGTGTGTGTACACTGATGTATGAATGTGTGTGGGTGAGCGGTTCCTTGATGTAAAGAGCTTGGAGTCTTGAAGGTGTAAAAATTAGGGATGGGGCCGATCCGATCCAGTATCGGTATTGGGTTCGGATATCAACGTAATTCACAGATCGGAAATTTCTGATCCAACCTGCGAAAATTTCCATGTCTGTATATACACATGATCTGCTGAAATGACTCCACGAGTGATTCCCTGTCGGCTGCTCTGCTCCTGCTGCAAAATGTGGAATGGATTTCCTGAACGGAGGCGGATCTCAATGAGACACAGAGTAATGATGAGACATCAGGAAATCCATTCCACAGTTTGCAGCCAGCTAGCAGGCGAACCGACTTTTCATCACAACATGTCCGCTGTGTGGAAATACTTTTACTAGAAACACCTCAAAGCGAGACAGCGACGTGCGATGTTTGCAAAGCCGTTGTACCGAGAGGCGGAAGCTCGATTGCGACCTACAATACAAGCCTGATGGATTATGTTGCACCAAGATATGCACTGCCTGACAAAAGTATTAGGACGATTGTGTATTTCTGAACTCTGGACGAAACTTCTGGTTCCAACAACCAGGACTAAACTAGGACTAAATCAAGACTAAACTTCCAAGAATTGTGTACAGATCCTTGCAACATGGGGCCGTGCATTATCTTGCTGAAACATGAGGTGATGTTCATGGATGTATGGCACAACAATGGGCCTCAGGATCTCATCACGGTATCTCTGTGCATTCAAAATGCCATCAATAAAATGCACCTGTGTTCTTCGTCCATAACAGCCTTTGAAGAGGAGTGGACCAACATTCCACAGGCCACAACTGACAATCTGATAAACTCTATGTGAAGAAGATGTGTTGCACTGCATGAGGCAAATGGTGGTCACACCAGATACTGACTGGTATTTATATTTTTGTTGAGTGTATAATGACCTTGGTTTATATGACACAGCGTCTCTTTACTTAAAATCCAGAGTGACAAACTTGTCAGTATTTAAAGGATTTTATAAAACAGACTGGTGTATTCTCTCTGCGCAGCTTCAGTCTGGAGGTTTGAGTCTAATCCCGGATAATTCTCCCTAAACGGCCGAGTGTTTGTCCAGAACACACACTTTGTCCTCTGTGTGTGGGCACCTCCGAGACTCCCCACATCTGCTCTCCTCTCCGGCACTTCACCAAAACGCCGAGGTCAGCATCTCGCCGAGTGCAGCTGACTTTCCTTTTCTTTCTTTATTTCCCGTAAGGAGCTCGGGGCAGGACTAAGAGGCTCAGCTCCTCCGGCTCCTCTTCCCGTCAGTTCAAAGATTCGTCTAATTCTCAGATTATGCCGAAATGTACGGCTCCCTCAAACATCCTCGGAGATATTATACTTACGCTGGTATATGCTCGTCTCAGGAGTCAGAGTGCAGCTTTTTTCTCTTTTTTTAATGTTTGCAAATCTGAAAATACTGTGTGTGTTTTGCCTGTAGCTTTGCGCAGCCGTTTGAAGATCCTCAAGAGGATTCTAAAAATACAAATTCTTCCATTGTGTTAGCCGGAGATGAGAGAGCCAGAGGAGAGGAGCTTTGTGTAACTCCATAGACCAGCATATGTAGCATTTCCCATTAAGACTAAACCAGGACTAAACTAAGACTAAACCAGGTCTAAACCAGGTCTAAACCAGAGAAGAGGAGACTTCACACATCTACGTCTTTGTCTAACTCCATAGACCAGCAGCATTTCCCATTAAAGGTTCTATATCACACACGTTTCATCCACAGCTTCGATTTACGGATATGTATGGACCTTTCCCGGCTCCTAAACTAAGACTAAACCAGGACTAAACTAAGACTAAACCAGGACTAAACTAAGACTAAACCAGGACTAAACTAAGACTAAACCAGGACTAAACTAAGACTAAACCAGGACTAAACCAGGACTAAACCAGGACTAAACTAAGACTAAACCAGGACTAAACTAAGACTAAACCAGGACTACATCAGGTCTAAACCAGGACTAAACCAGGACTAAACCAGGACTAAACTAAGACTAAACCAGGACTAAACTAAGACTAAACCAGGACTAAATTAAGACTAAACCAGGACTAAACCAGGACTAAACCAGGACTAAACTAAGACTAAACCAGGACTAAACTAAGACTAAACCAGGACTACATCAGGTCTAAACCAGGACTAAACCAGGACTACATCAGGTCTAAACCAGGACTAAACCAGGACTAAACTAAGACTAAACCAGGACTAAATTAAGACTAAACCAGGACTAAACCAGGTCTAAACCAGAACTAAACCAGGACTAAACTAAGACTAAACCAGGACTAAACTAAGACTAAACCAGGACTACATCAGGTCTAAACCAGGACTAAACCAGGACTACATCAGGTCTAAAACAGGAATAAACCAGGTCTAAACCAGGACTAAACTAAGACTAAACCAGGACTAAACTAAGACTAAACCAGGACTACATCAGGTCTAAACCAGGACTAAACCAGGACTACATCAGGTCTAAACCAGGAATAAACCAGGTCTAAACCAGGACTAAACTAAGACTAAACCAGGACTAAACTAAGACTAAACCAGGACTACATCAGGTCTAAACCAGGTCTAAACCAAGACTAAACTAAAACTAAACCAGGACTGCATCAGTTATAAACCAGGACTACATCAGGCCTAAACCAGGACTAAACCAGAACTAAACCAGGACTAAACTAAAACTAAACCAGGACTACATCAGGTCTAAACCAGGACTAAACTAAGACTAAACCAGGACTACATCAAGTCTAATCCAGGTCTAAAGCAGGACTAAACCAGGACTATATCAGGTCTAAACCAGGACTAAACTAAGACTAAACCAGGACTAAACCAGGACTACATCAGGTCTAAACCAGGACTATATCAGGTCTAAACCAGGACTAAACTAAGACTAAACCAGGACATCAGGTCTAAACCAGGTCTAAAGCAGAACTAAACCAGGACTACATCAGGTCTAAACCAGGACTATATCAGGTCTAAACCAGGACTATATCAGGTCTAAACCAGGACTAAACTAAGACTAAACCAGGACTACATCAGGTCTAAACCAGGACTATATCAGGTCTAAACCAGGACTAAACTAAGACTAAACCAGGACTGCATCAGGTCTAAACCAGGTCTAAACCAGGACTAAACTAAGACTAAACCAGGACTGCATCAGGTCTAAACCAGGTCTAAACCAGGACTAAACTAAGACCAAACCAGGACTGCATCAGGTCTAAACCAGGAATAAACCAGGACTGTTCGCCGATCAGCTGTGAAGAGCTCGTGCATATGTACGCAGCACTGCAGGACACTAAAGGACTTTTAACTTCTACTTGGACACATGACACGTTCGGGAGACCTTCGGGACAGGTTCGGGACACGTCTGTTTCTCTGGAGCTCGTGGACAGAGTGCGATTTAGCTCCGAAACACACGATATGCGTTTACATGTGGAGATACGTGAATTATCCGAAAACACACGGCAACACGGAGTGAGTCATAATTATTATCATATTTCTGCATCAAATGGAGATATTAGGTGAAAGCAGCAGCTTGTGTCAACTTTAACCTGTGCACTAAACCAGGACTAAACCGGGACTAAACCAGGACTAAACCGGGACTAAACCGGGACTAAACCGGGACTAAACCGGGATTAAAACAGGACTAAAACAGGGCTAAAACAGGACTAAACCAGGGCTAAACCAGGGCTAAACCGGGGCTAAACCGGGACTAGACCAGGACTAGACCAGGACTAGACCAGGTCTAGACCAGGACTAAACCAGGACTAAAACAGGACTAAACCAGGACTAAAACAGGACTAAACCGGGACTAAACCGGGACTAAACCGGGACTAAACCGGGACTAAACCGGGACTAAACCGGGATTAAAACAGGACTAAAACAGGGCTAAAACAGGACTAAACCAGGGCTAAACCAGGGCTAAACCGGGGCTAAACCGGGACTAGACCAGGACTAGACCAGGACTAGACCAGGTCTAGACCAGGACTAAACCAGGACTAAAACAGGACTAAACCAGGACTAAAACAGGACTAAACCGGGACTAAACCGGGACTAAACCGGGACTAAACCGGGACTAAACCAGGACTAAAACAGAACTAGACCAGGACTAGACCAGGACTAAACCAGGACTAAAACAGAACTAGACCAGGACTAGACCAGGACTAAACCAGGACTAGTGCTAATCTTGGTGCTAATCAGTTTATTCTCCTTTTTTCCCCAAATTAGAATCAATAAGAGAATCGATAAAGAATCCAATCGTTAAGCAGTATCGATAAGAGAATCGGAATCGTAAAAACCTTATCAATTCCCATCCCTAGTTACCATGGAGATAGAAAGGTTTAATGCCATACTGTGAAACATTCCAGACAAGAACATCTCCATGGAGAAAAGCGTTTGATGGAGCCTCCACCAGAAAAGTTACACAATGCAGCTTTAACAGCTTCTTTTACACAACGGAGCACTTCCTGTATTAGCACATGACATCACCAGGTGGAACAGAGTGTTATAACATCATACAGCCCTTTATGTTTTAAAATATGAATTAAGGATTACAAATATTCTCTGAATAATATTGGGCATTAATGTACACTTCTACAGGGACCTAAAAAGAAGCGTTCAGGAAAATATTGGTGTAGAAAATAAAACTGAAACATCACCCAGCCTGACCGCGGACGGGCAAAAACAGGTGCACGGAGCTCCACCAAAGTCCTCCTCCGTGTAACAGTGTAACAGCAGGCCCCGGCACAGACCCGGCACAGCGCCAGACCACCGTGTGCCAGGACGCTCCGTCTACCAGACAGACGGGTTATGTGTGGCTGTGGACATGAGGGGGTGGAGCTCTGGAGCTGAGATGGAGCTGGGGTGTTGGAGCTGGGGTGGAGCTGGGGTGGAGTTGGGGTGGAGCTGAGGTGGAGCTGTGGAGCTGTGGCTTTGGAGCTGGGGCTGTGGAGTTGAGGCTGTGGAGCTGAGGTGGTGGAGTTACGGTGTTGGCTTTGGGGTGGAGCTGAGTTGGAGCTGAGGTGGAGCTGAGTTGGAGCTGAGTTGGAGCTGAGGTGGAGCTCTGGAGCTGAGGTGGAGCTGACAGGGCTGTAGCACCAAATTCTGGGCCCTGAGTCCAGATGATGTGAGTGGTCCTCACTCCATGTCTCCGTGAGGGAGGGGGCTCCCTGCAGTGGGGGGGTGTCGCCGTGAATCTGACGATATGACACGTAT
>JAVJIX010000042.1:3852500-3890000 GCA_036785185.1 Paratrypauchen microcephalus
TTTTCAATTTCAAAATTCAAAATTAACCTTATATATTTTTTCCCAACCTTTTCCCTCTCACTTAGATAATATACAACAAAACATTTTTAATTTGAAATATTGCAAATCAGTTTCCCAGGACATTGTTTTATGAAATCCTCTGTTTTTCTCACTACTTCCAATCCCGATTTCCTCTGAGTTTTTACAGCGATTTTCTTCAGAGCGTTTTTGCCCCACAACAGCGTCTGACCACAATGAGGCTTACATCGATTTACGGATATGGACTTTCCCCGGCTCCTAAACTAAGAATAAACCAGGACTAAACTAAGACTAAACCAGGTCTAAACCAGGTCTAAACCAGGACTAAACTAAGACTAAACCAGAACTACATCAGGTCTAAACCAGGTCTAAACCAGGACTAAACCAGGACCAAACTAAGATTAAACTAGGACTATATCAGGTCTAAACCAGAACTACATCAGGTCTAAACCAGGTCTAAACCAGGACCAAACTAAGATTAAACCAGGACTATATCAGGTCTAAACCAGGTCTAAACCAGGTCTAAAGCAGGTCTAAACCAGAACTACATCAGGTCTAAACCCGGTCTAAAACAGGACTAAACCAGGAATAAACCAGGACTACATCAGGTCTAAACCAGGACTAAAGCAGGACTACATCAGGTCTAAACCAGGTCTAAAGCGGGTCTAAACCAGGACTACATCAGGACTAAACCAGGTCTAAACCAGGAATAAACCAGGTCTAAACCAGGTCTAAACCAGGACCAAACTAAGATTAAACCAGGACTATATCAGGTCTAAACCAGAACTACATCAGGTCTAAACCAGGTCTAAACGAGGTCTAAACCAGGAGTAAACGCTCGCAGCTCCGTCACCGGGGTTCGGCGTTATCTCGGCAGAGAGGCAGGTCGTTTATATGGGCGAATCACACGACTCCACCTGAGCTGCTTAAGATCCGCCGCCATCGATGTGCCTCCTCCTCCTCTGATGGAGCGGCGTGGAGTCCTGCGGGATTATCTGATCGTCCAGATTCACAGAGCTCGTTCAACAAAGGGATTTCTTTGTGTGTGTTGTGTGTGTGTGTGGTGTGTACGCGAGGCCGTGACATTGAGCAAACCTACGGTCAAATGGCTCTAATTGAATTTGGGTTCCATTAATATTATTGCTCCCCCTCAGTGTGGAGACTTAAATCCGCCACACGCGACAGGAGAATTTACCCGATTTTGGCCTGGATTTGCTTCTCCTCGATTTCAGGAAGGCGTGACCCGACATTGTGTCTTCGTGTGCAATTTTGAAGCCGCTGCACCTTGTGTGTGTGGTGTGTGTCTGTTAGATCGTAACCCCCCAAACATCAGCAACGCTACGGTAACAACCAAAAAAAAACAACATCAGGGAGAGGGAGTGACGGACACAGAGGCACAAGATACAAACTCAGGAAATAGTGTAAATAATGAGAAGAATTTATTCCTCACCTCTCGTAAAGTTGTAAATTTAAACTATAGTGTCTTGTCCATAGAATTTATCCTCCGCAAATTAGGGACACACCATATATCGGCATTAAAGGGAAAGTAACTATTTTTTTTACAATTTGAGCCTTATTTCAGTAATAAAACAAGTTGTTTTACTCACCCATAGCACTTTGGTGTCATATGGAGCACTTCCAGAGATGTTCTAGATTTGCGGTTAGCCTAGCGCGACTTCTAGCCACAGCTCGGGGCATATAATATATTCCCCGAGCATGTAATATGCCCCGTGCGGTCTCCAAATAACACAAACTTTAGCACTTTTCAAATCATAGAAGTTCAATGTCCAAGTCTACACTTTTGTTTGAGTCAAAAGTGGCCTGTAATCCGAGATTTATCCATAGTTTACAGCTTTGCGTTTCATGTTTGGGTCCCGAGAGCTGAGAGAGAAATAAACTGTGACTCCGCACATGCGCACTGGCGTCCTCATCTGCTCGAAACTATGGCTAAATCTCGGATTACAGGCCACTTTTGACTCAAACGAAATCGCAGTCTAAGACATCGAGCTTCTATGATTTGAAAAGTGCTAAAGTTTGTGTTATTTGGAGACCGCAAACATGTGCCCCGAGAACTCACATGATGGATATCGCTAAACTAAATCTAAAACTCCGGAAATGCTCCAAATGACACCAAAGTGCTATGGGTGAGTAAAACAACTTGTTTTATTACCGAAATAAGGCTCAGATTGTAAAAAACGTTACTTTTCCTTTAACATCGGTATCGGCCGATATTGCAAAAAACAAATAATAATAAAAAAATTTTTAACATATCGGTATCGGCCCGATGTTGCCTGGAAGAATCCATGACTCATCGCTGTACCAGCGGCGAGTCTGGTAACGCTTGATCCAGAATGCGCTGCCGTTGCGCTTAGACAGACAGCTAAGTGAACCAATCAGAGAACAGTTAACAGACAGCGACGTGAACCAAGCCGGTAGGAAGCAATGCAAAAACATCTTTTTTGAAAAGAAAGGCCTCTAGAGCTGTCAGCTGCTGTGGTTTTAAGGAATCGATGGGTTTTAGGTCATTTAAGACCAATTTTACAGCTGAATTGAAGGGACGTTGCGGGCAAAGGCGGGTGCACTGACGTCACCATCTTTGAACGAATCAGAATCGCGGAGTCCGTTGTTAACCGGGGGAGCGAGGGTGGAGCGAGGGTGTCCAAATGGTATCTCGCTGTATAGCAAATACAGAGAGATATCATTTGGCTGGCCAGGTAAGGCCCGATGTGTTCATCATGCTCAAATCCGTGATAGCGCAGCATGACCGGCATGAGATCACGTGTAAAATGAAACCAGGGTGGATGGTGAAATTTTTCATTTTTGTGACATATTTTCCAGGGGGGGATGTGGGGCTCCTCCCGCAGAAACTTTTGTATTTCTTAGATGCAATTTCTTGCATTCTAGTCCATTTTAGGGTGACTTGCTAGACATGGCAAATCCTAAATCCCATCTGATTCATAGCTTGCATTCACAGTTGCATGGCCTCCACAAGACAAAAGGAGATGAGGAGGACAGTGCGCATGTGCTCAGTCACAGCTGATTTGCAGATAAGAAGACGCTCAGAACTTTTCTGTTGCGAGCGACACATGGCAGAAGATTGGGACTTTGAGGCTGAAGAGGAGTTATTTGAGTATGATGGCCATCCCTATCGTTTTGTGCCTGAGTATACGGATGAGGAAACATCGGTTTCACATTACTTCTCAGAATCGTGCGCTGAATCCACTGCTCTTTTTTCTTTTCCTTTGCTGGTAAAAAATGGTCCTGACTGAAGTGGGTACTGCAAACACGATGGTCCAAACGTCTTACAGCTTTGCCTTTCATGTTTGGGTCCCGAGAGCTGAGAGCGAAATCAGCTGTGACTGAGCACATGCGACTGTCCTCCTCATCTACTCCAAACTATGGATAAATCTCGGATTAGAGGCACTTTTGACTCAAACGAAAGTGTAGACTAAGACATTGAGCTTCTGTAATTTGAAAAGTGCTAAAGTTTGTGTTATTTTGGTGACTGCAACGTCGTGCCCCGACCACTCACGTTAACGGATATCACTAATCTAAAACATCTCCAGAAGTGCTCCATATGACACCAAAGTGCTATGGGTGAGTAAAACAACTTGTTTTATTACCGAAATAAGGCTCAGGTGGTAAAAAAACGTCACTTCTCCTTTAAAAGAACCCAAGAAGTTATTGTGTACAGGTGTGTTATCGTTGTAGTACTATTGTCTAACCCTAAGGGATGGGCATAATTAATCGATTAACCGATAATTGATCATTAAGAATTTCACCGAGCAAGTTCATTTTCGTCGACAAACCGATAAAAAAAACAAAACCAAAAACAAAACAGTCGCCTCAGTTGGCGCGCCTCAGTTGATATATGCGAGCTTCTGTAGGTCAATCGCCAAAACATGAAGAGGTCGCGGCGAAGTGTTGTGTGGGACCACTTTAATTTAGAAAATGACCAAGCGCACTGCAAGCACTGCAATGCAGCATACAAATATACCTCATCGACAACACAAATGATTTATCATTTGAACACCGCACATCCAAGTCTGGTAAAAGACGCTGGCGGCGGTTCATTATCTCTATCACAGGCTAGCCTGGACTCTGCGCTAGCACAGACCAGGAGGAGCTGCAGTGCTCAACGAGCAGAGAAGGTCACCGAACTGATAGCGAAGATGATTGAAACAGACATGCTCCCCATCAGTGCCGTGGAGGGCAAAGGTTTTCACGACTTAATAAAATATTGCTGCAGATACGGCTGGGTTGTGTGGAGGAGGTAGGACAGAGACAGCGGGCTAGCAGCAGTTAGCTCGGATCCCAAAGCGGCTAACTCCGAGCGCGCTAGCAGAGGCTGCAGGATGCGTGTCGCCTCGCTTTAATCCACCTCTACGCATGTTGATTTGCAGATTTACTTTCCCGTGGAGAAGCGCCTGTTCCCACAGCCTCGATAGACATGGTAAAAGCGACACACGAGTGAATGGTTGTTGTCTTTTTAATACAAAATATGTTCACGATTAACCCATTATTACTCATTAATTCTCCCGATAATCGACGAAGAAAACTTCACTGAATGCCCATCCCTACTAACAACCAACTCATTTTTGTCCTTATATTACACATTTCATTACACTTTTTTTTTATTTTTTTATGATGCAACATTAACCAGCTCAAACAGTCACTTTGTTTAATGGACTCTTGAAAAAGCTCCATTTTCATTTAGTGAAAGTATCTCCCAGTGAAAAAGGGAAATGAGCAGAGAGCAGTGAGGTAGAGCAGTCTTCAGCGCCCTGCTCAGTGTGCTCAGTGTGGCCTGCACATTCACCTGACATTAACAGCCATTACTTTACCATTCCATCCACCGTCTCCCTCTCAAACTCTGCAGCCCAGGCCCGTCCTCTGCTCCGGCGCTTTTCTCATCTGCTCCGGAGCAAATGAGCCTCGTAGTCTCTCTGTAATCCACCACGTTCTTCTCCTCTCGACGCCGCGTGAAGTTACGGCGGCGGCGGTAACAGGCCTGACATTCTACCTGCTCCACTCCGATAATGAGCAGGTGAAATGGAAGGCAAACGGAGCGAGAGGGCGAGGGGAAAAAAACCAACAGAAAGGGCAAAGGCGGAGTGAACCAGAGAGGTGTGAGAACGAGAGAATGAGAGAGTGAGAGAGGGTGAGAAGATGGAGAAACACAGAGGTGTGACTTCATACTGGGCTCTGGCTCATTAAAACCTGAGACACTGAAAATGAACTGGTGACACTGAACTCTGCCCAAAGCCAAAGAAGGTCCGTGTATGAAGCAGAACACGAGACCTGGAACTGTTTTTTAACGTTAAACATGTACGATCAACTCTGGGGCATGAAGAGGAAAAAGATGTCATTTTTAATATCCATCCATGTTCTTCCTCTTATCCGGGGCCGGGTCGCAGGGCAACAGTCTAAGCAGGAACTCCCAGACTTCCTTCACCCCGGCCACTTCCTCCAGCTCCTCCGGGGGGACCCCAAGGCGTTCCCAGGTCAGCCGGGAGACATAGGTTGTTTTCACACATGTCTTGTTTGGTTTGTTTAAAATGAACCAGAGTTCGTTTGCTCCTTTGATTTGGACCTTTTGTTCTGGTGTGAATAAAAACCAAAAATCTCGATCCGGAGCAAACAAGCGAACCGAGACCACCTAAAAAGGTCGGTTTCGGCACGGTTCCATTCGAACTCTGGTGCGGTTCGTTTGAGGTGAGAATGCAGACCGGACTCGATCCGACACAAGTTGCTTTTTGTACTTAACGAGCTCCCGTCGTATGTCGAGCATTATGGGAAATCGAGGCTGACGAAACGAAACAAAACTAAACTAAACTTATGAGGCTTACTTATGTTTTGCGTGAAGAGCAAGAGTCAGAACTTGATGCTCACATGAGTTCTGTCCTCCGTAGTCGTCTTGTCCTGTGTCTTCGTCGTTTGTAAATTGATTGTAAAATAGTGTAAACCTCACGATGCTGCTCAAACATTTGTGCAAACTGTATAAACTGAGCAAACCATATCACTAAGGCTAGATTGAAAACAGCAACACCATGACTCTCCTCCTTCTGTGTTTGGACACGGCTCATTTCTGTCCAATGGCTGAGCGACCTCAGCACACGTGGTTTTGTTTATAGATGATGGTCCTCTTGGGGAAAAACTGCAGTGTGAAAGCGAACCGCACCCAAAAAAAAAAAAAAAATTTGGTCCGGACCAAAGCAAGTGAACTATCGGACTTTCCTGGTGTGAAAATGCACATAGTCCCTCCAGCGCGTCCTGGGTCTTCCCCAGGGCCTCCTGCCGGTGGGCCATGCCCAGAACACCTCCTGATGGAGGCGTCCAGGAGGCGTCCGGAACAGACGTCCAAGACACCTCAGCTGCTCCTCTCAACGTGGAGAAGCAGCGGCTCTACTCCGAGCTCCTCCCGAGCTTCTCACTCTATCTCTAAGGGTGCGCCCAGCCACTCTGCGGAGGAAACTCATTTCGGCCGCTTGTATCCGTGATCTTGTCCTTTCGGTCATAAAATTTTCACATCGGTGCATCCCTAGTCCGAATGTCCACCCTAGTCCCTAACCCCTCATTCAGTAAATAAGCCTGGACTCATTAGCACCCCCTACAGTGCACTCACTCACAACGATTCGGACACGCAGCTCATTACAGTCGGGTCACGTGACTCTGGCGTCTGGTGGGAAAAAAAAGTGTGTTATACTCTGATAAAACTTGATTTCTGTCATAAATAAAGATCAGATCAGACTGACACGTGCTTATGGAATAATTATAATTATAAGGATTTTTAATCACGCTGGATTTCGGTTTATTTAGTCGTGATTTATTCAGAATCAGGATCAGCTCCATAAACCAGCGCTTTCATCTGCTTCATTCAGTCGTGTCCAGTTAAACACCTGTCGGGGTAGTCATTGTTTTCTCGACTCTCCCAGTGCATTGTGGTCTATAGTGACCGCTCTCGTGACCACCGACGCCCGTGACTTTTCAAGGTGCATTATGGGAAATTTTGAGAGCACTAATTTTTCACCAACTGGACATTCGGACACGCCTGAAAATGGCTTGACTCCTAAACAGTGGGGGATAGTGTGGACATTCGGACACGGTCTAAGATTTCCAAACACTTTTAACAGTTATTTCTTCATGTAGTCAGTGAAATGGAGCAAAGGATCATGGTCTATGTAGTTCTATGTAGTCATGTATTGCGATGGTCTCGACTTTTGATGATACAAGATTATGATATTTCAGGTCGTTTTCACACCAGGAAAGTCCGATAGTTCACTTGTTTTGGTCCGGACCAAATGTTTTTTTGTGTTTTTTTTTTGGACAAGACGACTACGGAGGACAGAACTCATGTGAGCATCAAGTTCTGACTCTTGTTCTTCACGCAAAACATAAGTAAGACTCGTTTTGTTTAGTTTCGTTTCGTCAGCCTCGGTTTCCCATAATGCTCGACATACGACGGGAGCTCGTTAAGTACAAAAAGCCAATTTGTGTCGGATCAAGTCCGGTCTGCATTCTCACCTCAAACAAACCGCACCAGAGTTCGAATGGAACCGAGACTACCGTTTTAGGTGGTCTCGGTTCGCTTGTTTGCTCCGGATCGAGACTTTTGGTTTTTATTCACACCAGAACAAAAGGTGCGAATCAAAGGAACAAACAAACTCTGGTTCATTTTAAACCAGGGGTGTCCAAACTTTTTTCATCAAGGGCCACATATCGAAACACAGACGATGTAGAGGGCTGATTGGGGGCCATAGACTGGTGCTCAGTACAGTCAATAATTGAAATGTGTCCAACCGCAGGAAAACCAATACCAAGTCGTCACGGAGGCGTTTTGAGTTATTCACAGATTCTGAAAGTACAGGTTCTAAGCTTTCCAATGATGTCTTACATGTGAAAATCTGACAATATTTTAAAAAGTTATCTCTATTTGAAAGCAGCCATAGCAGATCCCAGAAATTCCAGAAACAGACTCTCAAAGTTTGGTCTCTGTATCATTCGCCAAAAACAAGCATTTTTGAAATTGAAAGTGTATGTTTTTAACGTCACTAATGCTGTTATCTGAAACATGGAGAGGCTTCTTCATGATCTCAACTAGCACATTCTGCAAAAAAACGAAAATCACAAATTTTGAAAAAAATACCCCACAAAAAACGCATTTCCTGAGAATCTGTAATGCCGACATGCACCCTCTGCTTCCGTGGTGGGACACATATCTGCATGTTTAACACGTCACACAGTCTTTTATTCATGCTAAGATCCTCACACAATAAATATTAAATATCGTCTTATCAAGGTAGCTTTTCAAAAAACTTGCAGTCAAAAGTTCTGTTCAAGGTAATTTGGGCCAATTCACCTGGAAGCCTGAGGGCCAAGAAAAAAATTGGCTGAGGGCCGCATTTGGCCCACGGGCCATAGTTAGGACATGCCTGTTTTAAAGGTCCCATGGCATGAAATTTTCACTTTCTGAGGTTTTTGAACGTTAATGTGAGCTCCCCTACCCTGTTTAGGCCCCCCCCCCATGGTTTAAAGTTGCAAAATGTCTAAACTGAGCATTTGCGATCCTTTTCTGCGTTACAAAAAATCGGAGCTCAAACGGGCGATTTTGAACAAGGAAACTTATTGACGTCAGCTCGAAAAAAGAAATGCAAATGCAGTTCCACCCCCGTCTGTCTGTACTCAGCGTCTCTGTAAATCACGCCCAGAGAGTTTGGACTGCGAATGCGCTAGGCAATGCGAAATGCATTTTTTTATTTGCCTGGAGGAACTTGCAAGTGTTTCTAGGCTCGGAAGTCCTTTATCTGAGCCTCTGGACCTTTGAACAGCAGTGGTTTAATTTTATTTTCTGTGGAAATGTGTTTATTTTTCAATGGAACGCTTCAAATCTCTCCCCCCGTGCAAAAACAAGGAAATGGATCAGCTGAGGGCTCAGAGCCGAGAGTTTGGCCATGCCCCCACCCTCTACTATTGGCCAGCTCTTTTCTCCTCATTTGCATTCAAGCAACAACGCCCATTATGGAGTGTTCCAGAGAGAGAAAAAATACTCTTTCTCATCTTATCTCTGTTTCTCATGCACTGAGTGTTGATTTTGAAGAAGGATTCATTTACAGTATTAGGGAACCATTAAGGAGCCATATAAAAGCATCAAGAAGTACCATGTCATGGGACCTTTAAACCAACCAAAGAAGGCAGGTGTGAAAACGACCTCAGTTACTGCTGCT
This sequence comes from Paratrypauchen microcephalus, assembly GCA_036785185.1. Taxonomy (NCBI): domain Eukaryota; kingdom Metazoa; phylum Chordata; class Actinopteri; order Gobiiformes; family Gobiidae; genus Paratrypauchen; species Paratrypauchen microcephalus. The sequence goes on from JAVJIX010000042.1 coordinate 3,861,743, forward strand.
CTATAGTTCTAATGCCCAGGCAGGTTTATTTGCAGAGCACAATTCATTCAAAGAACATTACAAAATAAGAAAGACGTCAAAAACCTTTTAAGTCCATTAAAAAGTCACACGCAGAGCGAAAAAGAACCGTCTTGAGTCCAAGCAGAGGCCTGGTCTGTGACGTGTGAGAACATCCCAACTATTCACCACGATGAGTTTAGAAACACTTTTCACAACTTTCAGACACCAGAGCGTTTCACTGTGTTTGTAATGCTAACAGCAGCTTGCATGCTAACACGCACTTCCTGATTATCGGACAATAAAATGTTTCATAATTATTTGCAGTGGACTTATATCGATGTCAGGAGCCTCTTGTGTATTTGGAGATTCTAAGAGGACTGCACAATAAATCCATAATTGTGACTGAAATTTGCTTTTAAATTGGTGCATTTTTCAAAACACAAAGTCTGGAATTTTGTGGTAATTGAATGTCCTTTGCAAACGATAAGATCTCCTGTTATTATCTGGAAACGAACAGCTGCTGACCTGCAGTTCAGACTCTGAAGTGAGTGGGATTTTCGTGGAGCAGTTCATTTTTACGTTTTTTTCTGAAATGTTTTGCAGTAAAAGTTCTTTGCTCCAGGGTTTGAACTTTTCAGAGCTGAGAGAGTGACTCAGCCGGAGCTCCTCCTGCGGTGGAGGTGTCCGAGACGTGAAGGACGGAGAGACTCGTGCTTCTCTTCATGATGATGTTATTTTCATTTATTTTAGGGATGCACCAATGTGAAACATTTTAGCCGATATCGATTAATGTTGCCGTTATCTGCCGATACCAGTGTTAACCGATATTTATTTATTTTTAATTCTGAGAGAACATTTTATACAGACTGAAAATCATGCAAAATTAATTTTCACATTTTTTTTTTCAAAACATATTTTGACTCCTGATTTTTTTTTTTTTTTTTTCAATTTCAATTTTCTTTTATAGTGTAACATTGTGTTCTGCGTCCTGATTGGCTAAGGGACCTTTGCCGATTGATGTTATAGATGAGGGATGTTATGGATGGGGGACTAGACCAGGACCAGACCGGGACTAGACCAGGACTAAACGCGGACTAAACCAGGTCTAAACAAGGTCTAAACAAGATCTAAACCTGGACTGGCCCAGGATTAAACCTGGACTAAACCAGGACTGGACCAGGTCTAGACCTGGACTAAACCAGGATTAAACCACCGTGTGCGGTGGGAGTTTCTGTTGGTGCAAACTGCTGGGTTATTTCATGTACAGATTTAATAAAATAATGGTTCATCTTGGTAGCAATAGTAAGGCTCTTTGCCTGATTTCGTGCGGCCCTTGCGTTCGTTCATGTCGAGGATTGACGTGCGTGTTCGCTTCGCTTCGTCGAGGAGGCACGGTTTGGGCACGGGTCTCTGCACTATCACGGATTTGAGCACTATTAACTATTAATACATTTTGTTGAAAATCTACGAAAGTTTGAGTGTTTAAACGAGAGAGAAATGTGAGAAAATGTTAATTTGAGAGATTACTGTACTGACAAATATCGGTCGTTAATATCGGCCCACTTTTACACATATCGGCCGATACCGATGTTAATGCCAATATATTGTGCATCCCTAATTTTGTATTTGTATTTATTTATTTGTAAAGGAACAGCACATATTAATGAACATTTAAAATGTAAATATGTAAAGATTATAGCCAACGTGGCTAATTTCCATCTTCAGTCCCTCGGCAGGTTGATGTCAAATCAGGGACAGGGAAAAGTACAACAACAATCACACAAAAGTACATAAAACCAGCACTCACTGTACACACAATTCAGACAGTTCAAGAGTTAAACCAATAACCCCTTAATATATTTCAATTTTGTTAAATATGGTTCCATATTTGACTAGTGGACAGCCACTGTTTTACAGCTTTAGAAAATGCTGCCAGTGTTGGAAGCTCTCGTATGTGAGCAGGCAGTGTGTTCCATGTTTGACTTGAATTTATTGATTTATTGATTTATTTGACAGGGACAGTACATTGAAAACATTGCCACCATATCGGTCACTGATGTCCATGTACATAAGTCTTGTAGCCACAGGCGACGCAGCCCCCGTCCCTGGTTCGGCTTTTAAAAACATAAAACAACACAAATAACAGAGAAACAGGGCAAAAAACAAAACAAGAGCATTAAAAACATTGGTATATCCAGTTTTAGTGTTCACATTTCTGATTTTCTTTAAGCCACTTTTTTACTTTTGTGGAGAAAAGTCTAATGTCCGTCTGTGACTTGAACTCCAGAGGCAAAGAGTTCCACAGATGTGAAGCCTTCACTGAGAATACCGTTTGACCCAGAGGTGTGCGGCACCTCCTCACTCACAGCAGCTCGAGTCCAGGACCTCCTCACTCACAGCAGCTCGAGTCCAGGACCTCCTCACTCACAGCAGCTCGAGTCCAGGACCTCCTCACTCACAGCAGCTCGAGTCCGGCACCTCCTCACTCACAGCAGCTCGAGTCCAGGACCTCCTCACTCACAGCAGCTCGAGTCCGGCACCTCCTCACTCACAGCAGCTCGAGTCCAGGACCTCCTCACTCACAGCAGCTCGAGTCCGTACACCTTCAGTGCTTAAGTCTGAATATGTTTGCACATTACGTCCGGAGCGAGACCGTTCAGACACTTAAAATTGTTTTTTAAAAAGGAGAAATTTATAAAATTTTCAAAATTCATCATATTGTATTTTGTAGTAATTAGACAATAATGATAATTAATGGGTTTTCTATCAAAGATTTTAAGTGTCTGTTTATATAAAGATGGTTTCATGACAGAATTTGTGGCCTGTCCCCAGACAATGGCACAATACGACATGTGGGACAAGATCAAAGCCAATTTTTTCGTAAAAATTATTCATGAAGCAAAAGGAAATAACAAAGTTATCTGGAAAAATATTAATAAACTAACTGGCAAACAACATAAAAATGAGAATCATAATATTGAAATGAAAGTAAACAACATCCTCATCCAAAATCCACTTACTATTGCTACCGAGATGAACCATTATTTTATTAAATCTGTGCATGAAATAATCCAGCAGTTTGCACCAACAGAAACTCCCAAGTATCCCTCTGTGAGTTCTAGTGACTCAGTTTTTAAAATTAAAGAAATATCAGATGGAGATGTGCTTTGAATTATTAACTCTCTTAATTCCTCCAAAGCAAAAGATGCACATGGAACTGGACACACACTTTTTAAAACTGCACAAAGATGCATTAATTACACCAATGAAACATCTGTTGAATCTGTCCTTCAGACAAAGTGTTGTGCCTTCAGCTTGGAAGATGGCGGTTTCTCCCTTTTTTAAAAGTGGCAGTAAAACTAATAATCGCCCCATCAGTATCCTCCCTGCCATCTCCAAAATTGCTGAGAGATGGGTGGCCGAACAATTAAACGAACATCTCTCCACAAACACTACACCTTTGCATCCAGTGCAGTTCTGTTTTCGCAGTCACCACTCCACAGAGTCTGCAAACTGTTTTTTTGTTCAGCGTCTTTGAGTGTCTTGAAAAGCGCTTTATAAAATAATAATACATTTTATTTATAATTATTAAAATGTCAAAAGCCTTCTTGATAAACATGCATTTGTAGGTGCGGTATTCATAGATTTTAAAAAGGCTTTTGACACGGTAAATCACCAGATTCTTTTAAAAGCAAAGTAACGTTATTTTACAATCTGAGCCTTCTTTCGGTAATAAAACAAGTAGTTTTACTCACCCATAGCACGTTGGTGTCATTTGGAGCTGTTTGGTGAAAGTTATGTTGTAGCGTATCCGTTAGCATTTGTATTCGGGGCATTACTTTGCGGTCTCCAAATAACACAAACTTTAGCACTTTTCAAATCATAGAAGCCCGATGTCTTAATGTAAGATTTCATTTAAAGCAAAAGTGGCCTGTAATCCGAGATTTATCCATAGTTTTCAGCTTTGCGTTTCATGTTTGGGTCCCGGGAGCTGAGAGCACAATCCGCACATGCGCACTGGCGTCCTCATCTACTCGAAACTATGGCTAAATCTCGGATTACAGGCCACTTTTGCTTCAAACAATTTCTTACATTAAGACATCGGGCTTCTATGATTTGAAAAGTGCTAAAGTTTGTGTTATTTGGACACCGCAAAGTAATGCCCCGAGCATATGATACGAGCACCATGTTAATGGATACGGGATCATTACTAGAACAGAACGGCTCAACATAAGTTCTGCGATACTGCTCCAATTGATAGAAAAATGCTATGGGTGAGTAAAACTACTTGTTTTATTGCCGAAAGAAGGCTCAGATTGTAAAAAAACGTTAATTTGCCTTTAACTAAATTATCCCATTTTAATCTAACTAAAGATCTTACTTGTCCCACAGACAACAATGTGTCTCCCTGTCTGGTTTTAAATCGCCCTACCTTCACTGTCCAACAGGGGTCCCCCAAGGTAGTATTTTAGGACCAATTTTATTTAGTATTTATATTAATGATTTCCCAGAATTTTGTCCAAATGTCAATGTCCAGCTGTTTGCTGATGATGCTGTAATTTATACACATGCCAGAACTGCACAGGAAGTATCAGAAAAGTTATCATCAGCCATGACTCCTGTCCAAAAGTGGGTCAAGAACTCATGCTTACAAGTCAATACAAAGAAAACGGTCTGCATGATGTTCAGTAAAAAAAGCAACTGAGCTGCAGCGGTCCAATGTCTTTGTGGACGGGGCGGAACTCGTCAAAGAGTTTAAACACCTGGACTGATGTTGGACCCGACATCGACATTTAAGAAACACATTAAGCTCCTCACAAAAACCGTTAATTTTAACTTAGTGAATTTTCGACAAGTAAGATCCTTCATGACCCTATATGCGGCACGAATGTTTTTACACTCTATGATTCTGTTTCATATAGAGATCTGCATTACCACATGTTCACTTGCTGCTGGCACAACACTCAAACCAGTTGTCACTTTTTTAAAAAGCTGTGAAAATATTACACAAGAAACCATTCTCAGTTCACCACTGCAATATTTTAGACAAGTATAACTTACTCAATTTTAATAATTTTGTTCATTTTAAATATGGTTGTTTTATATATAAAGTTTTACATGGACTTGCTCCTCCTCCGCTGCAGGATTTTATTAAAGGTCCCATGGCATGAAATTTTCACTTTCTGAGGTTTTTGAACGTTAATGTGAGCTCCCCTACCCTGTTTAGCCCCCCCCATGGTTAAAAGTTGTGAAATGTCTAAACTGAGCATTTGCGATCCTTTTCTGCGTTAGAAAAAATCAGAGCTCAAACGGGCGATTTTGAACAAGGAAACTTATTGACGTCAGATCGAAAAAAGAAATGCAAATGCAGTTCCACCCCCGTCTGTCTGTACTCAGCGTCTCTGTAAATCACGCCCAGAGAGTTTGGACTGCGAATGCGCTAGGCAATGCGAAATGCGTTTTTTTATTTGCCTGGAGGCACGTCCGAGTGTTTCTAGGCTCGGAAGTCCTTTATCTGAGCCTCTGGACCTTTGAACAGCAGTGGTTTAATTTTATTTTCTGTGGAAATGTGTTTATTTTTCAATGGAACGCTTCTCATCTCTTCTCCATGCAAAAACGCGGAAATGGATCAGAGGGCACAGCTGAGAGCGGAGAGTGGAGAGCGGAGAGTTTGGCCATGCCACCACCCTCTACTATAGGCCATCTCTTTTCTCCTCATTTGCATTCAAGCAACAACTCCCATTATGGAGTGTTCAGAGAGAAAAAAATTACTCTTTCTCATCTTATCTCTGTTTCTCATGCACTGAGTGTTGATTTTGAAGAAGGATTCATTTACAGTATTAGGGAACCATTAAGGAGCCATATAAAAGCATCAAGAAGTACCATGTCATGGGACCTTTAAAACAAAGACTGTCAGTGGGATGGGAACTGTGAGGTCCACACAGACCCCGGGGGAACTGTGAGGTCCACACAGACCCCGGGGGAACTGTGAGGTCCACACAGACGCACCACATTTGGACAAACTGTGCTCTCAGTCAGAGGCACTAAGTTCTGGAACTCTCTCCCATCATCAATAAGAGAGACTCCAACACTGACCACTTTCAAATCATACTTGAAACAGCGGCTAAAGGAAAACCAGACTTGTGGACATTTTTAATGTTTCAATGTTTAATGTTTTAATGTTGGTGTTGTTGTCAGTTGTCATTGTTTTATTGTTTTTGCTGTGGTGTCACCTGCCCAGGGACTACAGATGGAAATGAGCATTCTTGCTATAATCTGGCATATTTACACTGCAATGCTGCAGATGGCGTAGCGGTTATCAGCGATATTGGAGGATTGGTCTGATATTGAAATGTGGCTGATATTTGGTGTGAGTTTTCACAAAAGGGATCAGAAGGAGAAAACTCAAGATTGAGGTTATTAGCATTTAATGTTGAATTAGGCAGATATACAAACGTAAATGGCATCAGACATCTTCAGTTGACACATCACACTGGACATATACAACTGCTGTCTTAAATACAGGTCTGTGGTATGCATTATGACATACGCACCCAGAAAGTTAGCCAATAACAGGAGGGGAGATCACCAATAGTTGATGGATTGGGAGCAGGTGGATATCCCATTACACCAACATATGGAAACCATATGCTTATAAATAAGTTGTTTACCACCGTCCAGGTTGAGCAACACAGTTTTCACAGAATACTTAAACACAGAATATGAGGATACAAATGTATGAAAAATGAATATCGCATTGACACAGATACTGTTTATCTCTGCTCTGACCCAGGCTGTATGCGTCTGTGTGCGTGTGTGTGTTAATATTAATTTAAGTTCACTGTAAACGTCACGAAAATGTAACGTACATGTGGTCTATACTCGGGATACAGATACTTTTTGATTGATTGATTGATTCCTATTTATTGCGACTTCGTGCCAGGACAGAAACAATAATCATATACATATTAGATAAACATTGTAAACAACAGAAAAGCACATTTGTCGAAAAGGAGTAAAAACTTATATTAACCCACCGCTATTCCAATCCTGTAAAATCTCCTGGATCAGGTATTGGTGCGGTAGTGACCATTTGTCAATGAAAACAAACAAACAAAAGCAGTGAGCAAACTCAGGACTAAACAGAACCCAAAAAATAATCACCTCTGGGCACCAGGGGGACGTGGTTTACGCAGTACAAACTCAATGTCCAGGTCCAGAGATGGATAGTTCGATAAATACTTTATTGAGAGCTGCATTTTCAAAGATTTATTCCAAGTTTTGCAGGTAAACAACAAGGATACATGTTCAGGCCTGCACCTCCTGTCGACTCAGGGTGTTTTCACATATAGTCCCCTTTAAGCGAACCAAACTCAGTCCCCTAAAAGTGGACCAACAAGGGGACCAAGAGAACACAAACTCAGTTCTGTTTGTGTTCACATTGTGAAAGAGGACCGAGTTCTCTTTCTGTTCACACTGTAGCTTCTCTAGAGCTCTGAGACCTGGTTTAGACCTGGTTTAGACCTGGTTTAGTTTTGGTTTAGTCTTGGTTTAGTCCTGGTTTAGTGCCGAAATAGATGCAGAAATAATCTGATAATATGACTCACCCATAAGAACGGTATCCAGGTATGCACGTGTCACGGTCTTTAATAATCCGGAGCTCCGGAGAAAAGGACATATCCCGAACTTATCCCGTGTCCTGAGGCGAGAGTTCCTTCTTACGTAGCATTAACGTAGTAAGTTAAAGGCAAAGTAACGTTATTTTACAATCTGAGCCTTCTTTCGGTAATAAAACAAGTAGTTTTACTCACCCATAGCATTTTTCTGTCAATTGGAGCAGTATCGCAGAACTTATGTTGAGCCGTTCTGTTCTACTAATGATCCCGTATCTTTTAACATGGTGCTGTATCATTTGCTTGGGGCATTACTTTGCGGTGTCCAAATAACACAAACTTTAGCACTTTTCAAATCATAGAAGCCCGATGTCTTAATGAAAAATTTCGTTTGAAGCAAAAGTGGCCTGTAATCCGAGATTTAGCCATAGTTTCGAGTAGATGAGGACGCCAGTGCGCATGTGCGGACTGCCCGGGGAACCAAATAGGAAACGCAAAGCTGAAAACTATGGATAAACCTCGGATTACAGGCCACTTTTGCTTCAAACGAAATTTTTCATTAAGACATCGGGCTTCTATGATTTGAAAAGTGCTAAAGTTTGTGTTATTTGGAGACCGCAAAGTAATGCCCCGAATACAAATGCTAACAAATGCTAACAGAAACGCCACAACGTAACTTTCTTCAAACAGCTCCAAATGACACGAACGTGATATGGGTGAGTCAAACGACTTGTTTTATTACCGAAAGAAGGCTCAGATTGTAAAATAACGTTACTTTTCCTTTAAGGTTTCTTCTTCTCTTGGAAATGCCGCGTAAATATCACGCGGCTCGCTCACAGCTGATCGGCGAACAGGCACAAACACAACAGCGGTAATCGTCATGATTAGCGTGAGCGCGATCGGTGCGTAATTATGCTGCAACATGATTGGAAGCTGGGGCGCAGTTCGGCCTATGATTGGCTCTTGCCGGCTCTTGGTGGTGCACTGCACAAAAGGCGAAGTGAACCCGGAGCGTTATGTGTACACACTGCGCAGGTTAGGCGAACCGTCTGTCCACCTCCCGAGATGGTCTCAGTACGGTTCATTTTAAAGGGGTCTGAGTGCGCTTAGAGTGTTCACATATAAACCTATAATGCTCAGTTAGCGATCTGAGTTCGCTTTAAACGCTGAAAGGGACCAACACCCTCAGGTCCTGCTGCACCACCGCCTTTAACGGACTAAACCAAAAACAGAAAATGTGCTAAGATAAATAATAAGTTAGACTAAACAAATGAACAAGCACAATCTTAACATACGAAACAAACTAAATTAGTTTATAAAATTACATAAACAAAATAAAAAACTAATTTTAGAATAAACAAAATAAGCAAATACCTCCTACAGTTTCCATGATATCGGTTAAGACGATATTCTGATTGGGCCTTAAATTGATCCCTTTACAGCAGGGGTGCCCAACCAGTCGATCGCAGGCAGTCAGATCGCGTGTGGATACGTTCAGACTGCAGGGCTTAATGCTCAATTCCGATTGTTTTTTTGCGAGGTCGTTCACATTTTCAATTAAATGTGACTTGTCTGTGATCTCCAGTGTGAACTTTAAACGCCCCAAAAGTGTCCCGCATGCGCCTTGGAGGACACGATGACGGCAGCGAGTGTGCTTAATGTTTACAGAAGTAGCCTAAAGTTGCTGTCGTACCGGAGCCAGAACATGTACAGCTTATTTGTTTTAAGGAGGAGACGGAGAAAGAGAAGGACGAGGTTTTTGGCCACGGCGTTTTGTGGGGCAGCGGCAGCAACGTCCGTAGAAATGAACGCGTGAGAGTGGTGGGGTTGCTACGTGCTTCGCCGCTTCACTGACACGGAGTTTATATACGAGTTTCACATGACGAGAAGATTTATTTATTTATATCCCTTATTTGTCCCCAAAGGGAAATTTGTCCTCTGCATTTGACCCATCCTTTTTTCAGGAGCAGTGGGCAGCACATGACTGCACCCGGGGACCATCTCCATGATCTTGTTGCTTAGGCTTGGTCAGAACCTCAGCTGGAGGATTTTACCTATAGACCAGGGGTGGGCATTTATTTTCCCCCAGGGGCCAAATGAGAAGCAGAAAATATTGTGGAGGTCCAAAAGTTTGACGTCTGCTCTGGTGGTTATTAATTTTATTTCTACGTTGAAATCAGTGAATGTGATTGTTTACAGAAGCTGTAAGTTCTGTGTTATTATTAAGTAATGAGAGAGTGAGGTTTTACAAAAACTGAATTTATTCAGTGAAATAATTCAAAACAATTTCAATATTTGTAACTCTTTTTCAGTCACATTAACCCCACAATGCTTTCTGAGTTCAACTTTCTTAACTTTGTATTAAAGGTCCCATGACATGGTACTTCTTGATGCTTTTATATGGCGTCTTAATGGTTCCATAATACTGTAAATGAATCCTGCTCCAAAATCAAGACTCAGTGCATGAGAAAGACACATGAACACAGGCATGGTCAAAAAATATGTCACTGAAAACCTCATTCTGGGCGTTGTTGCTTGAATGCAAATGAGGAGGACAGAGATAGGCCAGAGCAGCGGGTGGGGGGTGCCAAACTCTCCGCTGTTTCCTTGTTTTAGCGGTGCGCTGTGCGCTGGCTCCACTTCCACGTTTTATGTGCGAAGGAAGAAAGGAGAGCCGTTTCAATGAAAAAAACACATTTTCACAGGAAAATAAAATTAAACCACTGCTGTTTCAGAGGTCCAGAGGGTCGGATAAAGGACTTCCGAGCCTAGAAACACTCGCATGTGCCTCCAGGCAAATAAAAAAACGCATTTCGCATTGCGTAGCTCCTTCGCGGTCCAAACTCTCTGGGAGTGATTTACAGAGACGGTGGGTAGACATCCAGACGGGGGGTGGAGCTGCATTTTTCGATGTGGCGTCACATAGTTGCCTTGTTCAGAATCGCCCGTTTGAGCTGTGTTTTTTTCAAACGCAGAAAAAGATCGCAAATGCTCAGTTTAGACATTTCGCAAATTTTAACCATGGGGGGGGGGCTAAACAGGGTAGGGGAGCTCACATTAACGTTCAAAAACCTCAGAAAGTGAAAATTTCATGCCATGGGACCTTTAAGACACCACAATGTCTTTGTTTGACAAATAATAGAATACAAGAAATTTTTTTGTCCAACTGCCAAACTGTAGAAAAAAAGTCAAAGTTGCATGTTTAGTGTTTTTTTCTTGATCAGTGAGAGAAATGTCGCCTCTGTTGAGCTTTAACAAGTGCATCAAAGTCAGGTTCAGAGGTGGAGATGTGAAGTCCCACAGATGATCATCAGTACAAATGTATTATGTTCAATTTTAAAAGTAGGTTTTATTTTCTTAATTCCAAGCGACCTTTCCCGGGCCGGTCAGAGTCGGCTCGCGTATTTGGCCCCCGGGCCTTGAAATGCCCAGGTCTGCATGTTTTTTGGGTTGATGGGGGAAACCGGAGTGCCCGGAGGAAACCCACTCACCCACGTTTGTGTACATTTGTGAGCGCCTACTTGTACCACTCTCACTGGAGGAAACAGACTGAAGTCGCATGTCAAAAGATCGGATATGTATCGGTTTTAGGACCACATATCTTGGGCTACGTTCACACTGCAGCCTGAAGTGACCCGAATCCGATTTTTTTCGCCCCTGTGCGACTTTAAAAATAATCTCACTCCAAAAGCTCATTTGCCATGTCTAACAGGTCATTCTAAAATGATCTAGAATGCAGGAAATCACATCTAAACCCCGACCCCCCTTTTTGGTAGATCTCGGCACACCATCAACTTCAAAAGTAGATCCCGGTTAAAGAAAGGTTGAGCACCCCAGGCTGATTTTGGGCTGGAATGTCTCATAATGTTTGAACTTTTGCTCAGACAAAACTGTTCATTTGTTTATTTGAAGGGTAAATAACACTTTTGTATCGTCTAATAAATGAACTGTTTTTAAGGAATTAAGTGCCGTCTTCTAACCCTACTCTGATGTCAGGAAATATCGGCAGATACTTAAAGTCAAAGTATTGAATATCCAGACCCTCCAGGAATTCGGCGATGTTGCGATTTGCAACTTCAACGCAACTTCAGCCAATCCCCGTGACTTCAGGGCGGTGTTGCAATTTTGACCAATCACCACAACTTTCCCGCAATTTTTACCAATTTTGACCAGTCATCGGCGACGTATTAAACTTACTGTGACGAAACGAAAGTGCGGCCGTGTCCCCAGTTCGGAGCGTGGTTTGAAGGGGCTCAGACTGCAGTCAAGGCGGTGCACACTTGCTCAGCCCTGAGTGCACTCCGCGGACCGCATGGCCGTCTGCGAAATGCGACAGGTCTCGCAACTACGGGAAGCAGCCGCCGACTCCATTTTCTCCCGTAGAAGAAGTAGCGCGCTGTGCATGCTGGGATATATTGGTGTGCGAAGTGTGCATTTTCACGCGCTTGGTCCACGCCCTGATTTCCATGGAAATGACTGCGATCTTCGGACCTCGTGTTAACTGCGCATGGGACAAAAAAGAATTGACGCACATGCCCTTCAAACCACGCTCCAAACTGTGCACTCTGGGAATTGTGATGTAATTGGAAACATGTCTGCGGCGCCATTTGCCCACAAAAATAACAGCAAAAGACCGAAACAGTTCCCCTCCTAGTAGTCATTTATTTTCTCTGTTGGTGAGGTTGTTTTAGGACCATATCTGTGATCTCTGTGTCTTTGTATTATTCTTTGTCAGTAATAACGCAGTATTCAAAATATTACTCAATTTTAATTACAAAAAGGGAAAATCGCAACCTCCTCCCGCAACAAAATCGCAACAAAAACCTTAAAGGAAAAGTAACGTTATTTTACAATCTGAGCCTTCTTTCGGTAATAAAACAAGTCGTTTGACTCACCCATATCACTTTCTTGTCATTTGGAGCTGTTTGGTGAAAGTTATGTTGTAGCGTATCCGTTAGCATGAGTAGTCGGGGCATTACTTTGCGGTCTCCAAATAGCACAAACTTTAGCACTTTTCAAATCATAGAAGCTCGATGTCTTAGTGTAAGATTTCGTTTGAAGCAAAAGTGGCCTGTAATCCGAGATTTATCCATAGTTTTCAGCTTTGAGTTTCATGTTTGGGTCCCGGGAGCTGAGAGCACAGTCCGCACATGCGCACTGGCGTCCTCATCTACTTGATACTATGGCTAAATCTCGGATTACAGGCCACTTTTGCTTCAAACGAAATCTTACATTAAGACATCGGGCTTCTATGATTTGAAAATTGCTAAAGTTTGTGTTATTTGGACACCGCAAAGTAATGCCCCGAGCATATGATACGAGCACCATGTTAACGGATACGGGATCATTAGTAGAACAGAACGGCTCAACATAAGTTCTGCGATACTGCTCCAATTGACAGAAAACTGCTATGGGTGAGTAAAACTACTTGTTTTATTGCCGAAAGAAGGCTCAGATTGTAAAAAAACGTTAATTTGCCTTTAAAAGCACCGCAACTTTCATCGCAACTTTTTGGAAAAGCTCCCGCAAATTCAGGCATTTTAGCCGCAACAATCACAAAAAATGCCCGTGAAATCCTGGGGGGTCTGAATATCAGTATCAGAACCAAAAAGCTGGGTCGGAGGGTCCCTTGGCTGTACTATAGACTTTTAAAAGCTTAATATCAGTTTTTAACCACAACAGTAAGAGATATCGGACAGCGTATCGGCTCAAATAAATAAAATAAATCCGTATGGGACAGTCCTCATCACTTGTTTTGTCTGAGCAGCTCCGGTTTAGTTTGGGATCATTTTCTCGTAACTGAGTAAAGTGAAGTGTAATTTCTGGTTTGTGTTAAAGATCACGGCTTCATGAGTCGAGGTGTGACGCTCAAACTGCTCCAATCACCTCCGTCCGCACGAATACGAATCATCTGAGGCAAAAACTGCGAAACCAACAAGAGGACAGGACATAACAGGGACAGGACACATAAGGCCACGCTGAGTACACTGGGCCTGTTCTGCTAAAATACGAACAGCTAAGAGTAAATGAATCGTGCCACAGATCTGCTCAGAGCCGACGTGACGCCACAGAGATTCACCAAAATGAATCAGAACTTAGAGAAAAAGTTGTTTGGTTCAGCAAAGAATTCAAGTTTTGTTTTGTTTTCTTTTCACGTAAAAACCCCAAACCACATGTGTTTACCGACAGAGGATTGGCTGCAGAAATCACATATTAAATATATCCAAACTAAATGATCCAGGAGCACTGCAGTATTGGCAAAAGCAAAACAAGAGCTACATAAAAAGTCTCTTCAGCAACTATACTTTTCACTCATTTACCCTTACTTGAGCTATTGTGCAGACGTTTGGGGAAATATTTATAAAACCAACATACATTCTTTAACAATATTACAAAAAGGTGCAATATTACAAAAAGGTGTTCAGGGAGCACACCAACAGCTTATTTCTACAATCAAAACTCTTACAATTTCCCGATTTAGTAGAATATTTGTCAGGACTTATTATGTTCAAAGCAAGAAATCATCAACTACCAGTAAATATTCAAAATGTATTAACAGAAAGAGAAGTAGGATATAACCTAAGAGGAACAGAAATATATAAACATGCTCTACGCTGACCACAAGAAGAGTTTTTATCGCTCTGTGGGGTGAAAATATGGAACAGCCTGAGTGATGAACTAAAACACTGTTCAAGCTTTAAGCAGTTTGATCAAAGGAGAAGTTCAATTTGTCAACTGGACAAAGTTTGTTTGGTTGAAAACGTTTCGCCGCTCATCCGAGAGGCTTCGTCAGAGCTGACGAAGCCTCTCGGATGAGCGGCGAAACGTTTTCAACCAAAACGTTTGAAAAATTATACAAATCTAGTATTCTGAGTCGTTATAGTGATGCAATGTTGTAATGGTTAGTATATTAAATTATTATAAATACCTTATCTGTGGACATTGTAAATATAAGTTGTAGTAACACCAGATAAATGTGATGATGGTTCAGAGGAAACCGGACAATATTAATGTTTAAGTGACTGTAAGGGGCGGGATTCAAAAAGTGAACACTTCTTCCCATAACCCTTTGAGATATGTTTACTTATGTAAAGAAATTATAGTAATATGCCTACACGTACATGTATACGTGTAATGTATTATGTACTGTATATAGACTTTGTGACTTACTCAATAAATTCATTCATTCGTTAAAGGTGAATTAAAGTTTTTTAGAATCTGAGCTTTATTTTGGTAACAAAACAAGTTGTTTTACTCACCCATAGCACTTTGGTGTCACATGGAGCACTTCCAGAGATATTTATATCCGTAACGCGAGTTCTCAGGGCACATAATATATGCCCCGAGCGGTCTCCAAATAACACAAACTTTAGCACTTTTCAAATCATAGAAGCTCAATGTCTTAGTCTACACTTTTGTTTGAGTCAAAAGTGCCTGTAATCCGAGATTTATCCATAATTTACAGCTTTGCGTTTCATGTTTAGGTCCCGGGAGCTGAGAGCGAAATAAACTGTGACTCCGCACATGCGCACTGGGCTCCTCATCTACTCAAAACTATGGATAAATCTCGGATTACAGGCCACTTTTGACTCAAACGAAAGCGTAGATTAAGACATCGAGCTTCTATGATTTGAAAAGTGCTAAAGTTTGTGTTATTTGGAGACCGCAAACATGTGCCCCGAAAACTCACATTACGGCTATCGCTAATCTAAAACATCTCCGGAAATGCTCCATATGACACTAAAGTGCTATGGGTGAGTAAAACAACTTGTTTTATTACCGAAATAAGGCTCAGATTGTAAAAAACATTAATTCTCCTTTAACATTTGTTAGACTTCTGCTTTAAAAAGACTCAAGAAGTGCATTATGGACCATTAGAACTGTTCAAATATTGAGCTCCAAGATTCCATTAATCGTCCTAATTCTGCACTCACAAAATCTGCATGTTTCACTGATGATACTATTGCACATCGCATCAGGTTTGTCAAGGTGTTGTGTGGAGTTTTGTGTCATGTGTTTGTGTATTTATGGAGGATTTCTGTGTGGGAACATGGATGGACTGAGCAACGGAAAGAATTGTACTGAGAGATCTCTAGATTACTCAAACCTGCATGGTTGAATGTTTTGGACGAGTCAGCAGCGTTCTAGACATGAGCCTGGGTCTGTCTGCGCAGGTGAGCCCAGGTGTCTCGTGTCGTCCAGAAATCTTTTTCTGCTCACGCTGCATTTACCACAGGTGAAAGAGCACCGTGTTCAGGGGGAGTGAGCGCGTACTTACAGTCACAGGAAATCTGCCCTGCATTAGCCTCAGACCTTAGCCTCAGACCTTAGCTTTGGACATTAGCCTCAGACCTTAGCCTCAGACCTTAGCTTTAGACATTAGCCTCAGACATTAGCCTTAGACCTTAGCTTTAGACATTAGCCTCAGACATTAGCCTTAGACCTTAGCTTTAGACATTAGCCTCAGACCTTAGCCTCAGACATTAGCCTTAGACATTAGCTTTAGACATTAGCCTTAGACCTTAGCCTCAGACCTTAGCCTCAGACCTTAGCCTCAGACATTAGCCTCAGACCTTAGCTTTAGACATTAGCTTTAGACCTTAGCCTTAGACCTTAGCTTTAGACATTAGCCTCAGACCTTAGCTTTAGACATTAGCTTTAGACATTAGCCTCAGACCTTAGCTTTAGACATTAGCCTCAGACCTTAGCTTTAGACATTAGCTTTAGACATTAGCTTTAGACATTAGCCTTAGACATTAGCTTTAGACCTTAGCCTTAGACCTTAGCGTTAGACATTAGCTTTAGACCTTAGCTTTAGACATTAGCCTTAAACCTTAGCTTTAGACATTAGCCTTAGACCTTAGCTTTAGACCTTAGCTTTAGACATTAGCTTTAGACCTTAGCCTTAGACCTTAGCGTTAGACATTAGCTTTAGACCTTAGCTTTAGACATTAGCCTTAAACCTTAGCTTTAGACATTAGCCTTAGACCTTAGCTTTAGACCTTAGCTTTAGACATTAGCCTTAGACCTTAGCTTTAGACATTAGCTTTAGACATTAGCCTTAGACCTTAGCCTTAGACCTTAGCTTTAGACATTAGCTTTAGACATTAGCCTTAGACCTTAGCCTTAGACCTTAGCTTTAGACATTAGCTTTAGACATTAGCCTCAGACATTAGCCTTAGACCTTAGCTTTAGACCTTAGCTTTAGACATTAGCCTTAGACCTTAGCTTTAGACATTAGCCTCAGACCTTAGCTTTAGACATTAGCTTTAGACATTAGCTTTAGACATTAGCCTTAGACCTTCACCTTAGACATTAGCCTTACATGACATATTTGCGTTCTTCTAACCCCGCCTGTGCTGTCAGCATGAGCTATGCCCCTGTCTCTGTGAAACATCACAGCCACCAGGAGACGAGTACGAGTGATGGATGAGAGAGGAGGAAAGAGGAGGAAAGAGGAGGAAAGAGCATCTCTTTACCAGATCTGAGCTCCAGCGCTCCCCAAACACATATACACACTCACGCACACGACTGCTGATGTGACAGTTCCTCTTTAAATCTTTGTGAAGTTTGAGACCTACAGGAGGAAACAGGAGCAGGGCCTTTTGTGTTTTGTTTTTTGTGTGTGTATGTTTTTGCGTGCCTCATCACAGCCCTGTATCCCTCCGCCTGCACACGGCGTGTTGACTGTGAACTCCGACACTGCGGTTGGTGTGAACTCAGATCTCGTTTGACGCAGGAGGATGTGACACGCTGAGTTCAGTCCTCGAGGAAAACACTTGAATTCAGAGAAAAGTGTTATGAATATATTTTTGCGTTGTTTGTCGTTTCTCTAAATAGTGTTGGCGTAATCGCGTCTGCGGTGTTCTGATGGTCGCTCCTGTGAGTTAAGGTAGAGTTTTATCAGTTCACAAATCGGTTTTCATGTTGTTGTGAGTTGTTTTGAGCTCAGTCCTTGTCCTGAACCTGGGATCGTCTCTCAGAAACAGGAGGAAATGTGTGTTCTGACAAAGACCATTCTGCTTCATTTATTCAATTGCAGGTTAGGGTTAGGGTTAGGTGGATTTATAGCTCAAAAATACCTAGAAAAACAGACATTCTCGCCTCTCCACAGATCTGACCTGTAACTTGGGCTACATTTACACGCAGCTGGGTATGTTGAGAAACAAATATTTCTCTCCCTCCGTTTTCCAAAATAAGGCTCTGTTTACACGTACACTGGAGAGACATTTCCCTTCGTTTGTATCCATCTTTTACACACAAACGGTGAATTTGCCTCTGAAAACAAAGGAGAACGCTCTGCAAGCCGATCAGAATCTCACTTTTGGTGCGTCAGCTGCCTAAAACTGTTTATCTCATTTTACACGCAAACGCAAAACTGGAGTTTTCCAGAATCTCCACTCTATCAGAAGTTTTTAGAAAGATTTGTTTTCAGAGGCGAAATATGTTATGTGTTAGCATTTAATACCTCATAGAAGTGTAATACCTCCTCTTTCATGTTAAAAATGATGCAAAAAAGTACAAAAGTTGAAGAAACGTGCAGCGTAATCTTTAAAATAAGAATATTAAGTCGTTTTTCACATTTCCAGGCTCGTTTTGGTGCATTTCTGGTGTTTTTTTTTTTTTTTTCACGTTTCACATTTCGATGGGTTTCCGATGGTTGGTTTGTTGTTTTTTACGTTTACAGGCTCGTTTCAGTGGGTTTCCAATGGTTTGTTTGTCATTTTTTGGGTTTCCAATGGTTGGTTTGTTGTTTTTTACGTTTACAGGCTCGTTTCAGTGGGTTTCCAATGGTTTGTTTGTCATTTTTTGGGTTTCCGATGGTTTGTTTGTTGTTTTTCACGTTTCCAGGCTCGTTTCAGTGGGTTTCCGATGGTTTGTTTGTTGTTTTTCACATTTCCAGGCTCGTTTCAGTGGGTTTCCAATGGTTTGTTTGTCAATTTTTGGGTTTCCGATGGTTTGTTTGTTGTTTTTCACGTTTATAGGCTCATTTCGATGGGTTTCCGATGGTTGGTTTGTTGTTTTTTACGTTTACAGGCTCGTTTCAGTGGGTTTCCAATGGTTTGTTTGTCATTTTTTGGGTTTCCGATGGTTTGTTTGTTGTTTTTCACGTTTATAGGCTCATTTCGGTGGGTTTCTGATGGTTTGTTTGTTGTTTTTTACGTTTACAGGCTCGTTTCAGTGGGTTTCCAATGGTTTGTTTGTAATTTTTTGGGTTTCCGATGGTTGGTTTGTTGTTTTTTACGTTTACAGGCTCGTTTCAGTGGGTTTCCAATGGTTTGTTTGTCATTTTTTGGGTTTCCGATGGTTTGTCGTTTTTTTGGGTTTCCGATGGTTTGTTTGTCGTTTTTCACATTTCCAGGCTTGTTTCGGCGTGTTTCTGGTGGTTTGTCTGGTTTGTAACACTGAAACTCGTTATCCCTCACCCCCACTGTTATAATTTACACTGACTGATGGAACAGTGGTGCAGTTGGAACCATTCAGCTCCTAACCAGAGGCTCACCGGTTCAGAGCTCGTTTACAGGGGTCCCTGGGTAAATCAGCACACCCACAGAGCCGCGATAATGCAGTTTGTGGAAGGGCATCTCGTGTAACACTGTGCTCATTCGCCACAGAAGAAATGTAAACCCGGGTCTGTCACAGGAACACAGTGTGAAGTGTGACATATGATACTGCTGAAGAAAAAACAAACAATGATTCTGAAACTAATGTACGTTTGCCTCTGACACAAAAACACAAAGATTATAGACTTAGACAAACTTTATTGATCCACAAGGGAAATTATTTGGGTACTGTCACTCACTCATCAAATATAATATATAACAGAAGGAAACAAAAAATAGATGGAATAGCAAGAAAGATAGCAAGAGTCAAATGAGACATAATTATAAAAATAATAAGTGTACAGTGAACCCTCGCTCTATCGCGGTTCACTCTTCGCGGCCTCGCTGTTTCGCGGATTTTTTTTATTTTTTTATTTTATAGTGTAACTTTTTTTTTTAATAGTGTAACAATGTGTTCTGCGTCCTGATTGGCTAAGAGACTAGACCAGGACTAAACTTGGACTAAACTAGGTCTAGACCAGAACTAGACCAGGTCTGAACCAGGATTAAATCACTCCGTGCGGCTTTTGCGTTCGTTTGTGCGTGTTCGGTTTGTGGCTCGGGTTGAGAACACGCGGTCCAGGCGCCGCAGTTCTATCTCCCCGGTGAACACGCGGCCTCGCGCTGCATTTTCTCACATTTGTCTCTAGTTTAAACACTCAAAATTTCATAGATTTTCAACAAAATATATTAATAGTGACGTGGGGGGAGACACGGCTCCGGGAGCCCTGCCAGACGCCCCATGCATCACTATTAATACATTTTGTTGAAAATCTATGAAATTTTGAGTGTTTAAACTAGAGACAAATGTGAGAAAAGGTTCATTCCAGTCTGAGAAAAGCGTATAATGTGTGTGGTGAGGCATTTACAGCCTTAAAACATGTAGAATAATTGTAAAATATAAAGTTGTCCTACTTCGCGGATTTCACTTATTCTGGAACCTAACCCCCGCGATAAACGAGGGATTACTGTATACTTTATTTTTATTTTTATTTTTTTATTTATAACGGACAGTGCATATTGACCAACAATTACTGTATAACACGCCAGAATTAGCCAAAAGGCGAGTTTTCATCTGTTGTCCGATGCCTGGTGGACACATGGCTCCCTGGAAAAAGTGCAATAATTGTTATACATCAATAAAATACATATTAATTAACACATAATCACAAATTTTACAGTGTAGTAAAAGTTGCAGGCAAAGATTAAAAGTATAAGAATCAGTCAAATGAGCAGTGGCAAAACAAGGGGCACAAGTTAAAAGGAAAATGCAGGATAAAAGCAATAAAAGACAGAGTTAAAAGAACGTTAATACAAAAAAGAGTAAAATATTAAACAATAAAAAACATGCAAGGGTGAACACAAGATGGCAGCGGCAGTAGTTTAGTGCTGACAGGTCTGGTTTGTTAAGAGAAAATGTTTGAGCTGGGATCGAAATACGTACAAATCAGAATTTAAAAAAAAAAGTAATAAAATAAAAATATCAAACCACAGCTATAAACAGTTGTAGGGAGTATTATCTGTCCCTCTATGGTCTGGAGCAGGAGTGTCCATGATGAAGAGCAGTTTGTACAGTGTCCTCCTGTCCCTCACTGTGACAAATGTCTCCAGCTCACAGCCGATCATGTGACCAGCTTTATAGATCAGTTTGTCAATCCGTCCAACGTCTCTTTTCCTGGTGCTGCTCCCCCAGCAGAACCACAGTGAAGTCCAGGGCGCTGGCCTCCACAGACTGGGAGAAGATCTCCAGGAACTCACTGCACACATTGAAAGACCTGAGCTCTTCTTGTAGAAGCGTTACAGTCGTCCCTCCAGTCCAGCCTGTTGTCCACATGGACGCCGAGGTTCTTGTAGCAGTCCACGATCTCCACCTCATGACCCTGGATGGTGATTGGCTCCACTGGTGTCCTCTTCCTCCTGAAGTCCATCACCAGTTCCTTGGTCTTGGTTTGTCTGGGACCACTCCACAAAATTTACAATCAGTTTATTAAAAAAAATATCTGCCCCACTGGACTTTCACGGTGAATTTGCCATTTTAAAAAATCAAATAAATGACTGTTGTTGTATATTGCGTGTTCTATCAGAGACGACCAAGATTCAAAAAGGTTCAAATTTACCAAAAGTTTATTTCCCTAACAATATTTCTAATACAGAGCTCTGGGCCCTGGTGCGTACGCCTACCCGACTTACCCAGCGCTTCCCCCTCACACCCAGATCCATATCCAACACAATCATGAATATGCAAATATGCAAAATGACATTTGGATCAGATTCCGCTCGCTCCTCCTCGCTTTCTCCTGCTCTGCCGCCAGACACGCCCACTCCTCCTCTGCCCACATTCATCTGCTCCAGTGTTCATCTGAATAATACACAAATAAATGTTTATATGTTGTATGATATAGAAATATGATTAAGTCACATACTCGGGCTCGCCCCAAATTAAAAAGGTATTAGAGTGAGATCCACGCAAGATTGAAGTTAGTTTTTGGAGTAAATTTACCATTCGAAACTCTGTATTTGGGTAGGGTTACTTTTCTGGAAGAAGTTGTTACAAGCAAAAAGAACATCACAAAAAATGGCTAACCCTGTTTCGCCTTCACTGGATGAGGCTGGATTGACATAATTTCTGATATTTTCAAAATGGAAAAGTGAAAGGGACAGTGTGTAAGATTTTTACCCGTTAATTACCGAAATTGAAGATACCCATTCAAAAATACATTGTTTTCCAAGCCTTTTCACTTCCATCATGAAATCAAAGTATTCTTTTGGACTTAGATATAGTCACATAAAAGGGGGATCTTCCCCATGCAGAGGCAGCCATTTTGAATACGAGAGCCGCAGAAGGACATTTGGGCTCCACCTTCGGCAAGGCTCGTGGTTTTGGGTAAACAACACAAGCATGCTGCCGGATCAGACGTCGTAATGGATCTAACACGTGTTTTGGACTAAATTGTTTTACTGGATTTTATTCGCTGGATCCTTATGGCCAAATTGAGACCAAGTTTATGGTGAAATACAGAGTTTGACCTGTCCAGAGCCTTCAAAGGTAAGCTAAGTAACAAACCTCGTTTTGTGCTTTTCCGTATAAAAGCCCCATGTGCTCGGGGAGTGATTGTTGTGCAGGGAAATGAATTATAGTCAAAAAGAGGAGACTGTAAGGTTTCATTTGATGTGTAGAGTGTCATGGTACATGATCGGGAATGTGTGTTTTCATGAGAAAAAACCCCCAAAAAAAACGGGACCGCGTTTTATTTATACAGTAGCGGCGAGCGGCTCGTGTCCGCGTTACGGCGCGCCCGGGTGACCCTCGAGGTCTGCCGTAGCTAAAACAGAAAGTGCAATAGCACCATCCACCTATGCGCCATGAATCCTACACACTGGGGCTTTAAGGAAACAAAACACAGCTCCAGGTCTGTTTTTGAGGAGACAACAACAACACTATAACACAACTTAAAGCTCACACGAGTCATGTAGGATCTTTGAAGGGTTTGCAGTGGTCCAAAGTTCTTCCTCACTTCCCTTAAGCATACAGAGCGTCCTGCTTCTTTATTTTGTAGTTAGTTTTTAACTTTTCACAGCGTTCAAGGGCTAGAGCCATCACTGTAGCAACAAATATCATGCTAATAGAACATTTCCTGATTCTCACTTGCCACTTTGACCTTCTCTTTCACAGGAGTAACCAGGGCTCGTGTGATGTGATGAGCCTCTGCATAATATTAAACCTTATCAGAATACAATTAGCGAACGGCCTAATTGCAATCACTGTGAACCTGCGTCACACCAAACGGACTCTTGTGAGCTTTAAACCAGGTTCTGATGATGTTTCCTCCCGAAAAACACACCTGGAGTCGTGTTTTGTTTCATTCTCATGTTTGAGGAACTCTTTATTATTCGTCGGTTACATCTCCAAAGCTCCAAACGCTCTGTTCCACCTCGTGATGCCTTTAGGCCGCGTTTACACGTACACTGGTATTTTTAAAAACGGAGACATTTCCCTTCGTTTGTATCTTTTATATGCAAACGGCGAATTCGCCTCTGAAAACGAATCTTTCAAAAAAAGACTGGAGTGGAGATTCTGGAAAACTACGGCTTTGCGTTTGCGTGTAAAGTGAGGCACGGTGGCTGAGTGGCCTAGCACTCACGCCTCACAGAAGAAGGTTCCAGGTTCGATGCCCGGGTCGCCTGGGCCTTTCTGTGTGGAGTTTGTATGTTCTTCTTGTGTCTGGGTGGGTTTCCTCCGGGCAACACAAAAACATGCTCCAGTCCTCCAAAATCCTCCAGCTCAGGTCCTGACCAAGATGAGCTGCCCACTGCCCCTGAATAAAGGATGGGTCAAATGCAGAGAAATAACTTCCCTACAGCGATAAATAAAGGATTAAAAAAAAAAAGGAGTTTTAGGCAGCTGACGCTCCTTCGTTTTCAGAGGCGAATTCGCCGTTTGTGTGTAAAAGATGGGTACAAACTAGGGATGTCAACAATTAATCGATTAACGATTGATTGTCGATTAAGACGTTGGTCGAACAAAATGCATTAATTGTAATTAATCGCTAATCGCGGACACGCGCACCCTCGTGGTCACGAAACAAGGCAACCACGCACCGCGCCAAGCTCGACACAGCCGGCCGCAGGCGCCAACGGCACTGCTCATCAGCCCCGGTGTAAGCGCGAGGCGAGATCGAACCACGGCACCCGTAGTCTCCGCCCGAGCCACAAACCAGCCGCACGAAACCAGCAGTGGCACGTGGTGGTTTAATCCCGGTTTAATCCAGGTCTAGACCTGGTCGAGTCCTGGTTTAGTCCAGGTTTAGACCTGGTTTAGTTCTGGTCTAGACCAGGTCAGGTCTGGTTTAGTCCATGTTTAGTCCTGGTCTAGTCTCTTAGCCAATCAGGACAGAACACAATGTTACACTATAAAAAAAATGTTACACTATAAAAAAAATGTTACACTATAAAAAAAAATTTGAAAAAAAAAAAAAAATCCTCGAACCGCGATAGAGCGAGGGATTACTGTATTTTGTTATTCAGCATCAATACATTTGTCTGCTTTTTACTAAGGAATAATTAATTGCGGAATATACAATATAATAATACTATGATATATTTATGACTCAGTGTTATGTTACTATAGCTTATATTCTTAAAGACCCTATTGAAACACTCAAATTCAGGTGAAAAACGCCGCTTATCAGTTAATCGTTAATCGATCGATAAGGTCAATCAACTATCAATTAATGAATTAATCGATAATTTGCATCCCTAATACAAGGGAAATGTCTCAGTTTTTAAAAATACCAGTGTACGTGTAAACGCGCCCTTATTTCAGTGGAGATCAGCAATTCCAGGACTGAAATGATCCAAATCTAGTGAAGGTGTGTGGAGTTTAAAAACACAGTGGAGCACTTCCTGTTTTACCATGTGACCTCACAAGGTAACGGCAACATTGTGGAGTGAATCCGATAAAGTTTTTTATCGTTTCGGTCTCGCGTCCACATGGCACCAGCGTTCTAGGTACTCCAAAACGATATTTTTTGGGAACGGGTTCCAGAGTGGAAAAATCTGGCAATGTTACTGTTGCGGAGTCGTCTGGACGAGTAGAACAGATTTGTTTACGCCTAGGTCACAACCACATGGCCAGAATAAATGGCAACCTCGCACGCAACATTCATTCGTGACCATGGCGGACTCCAGAGTAGCAGGAGTAGCGGTGCTGCAGTCACTGCTAAGTTTACTTGCGTTATTAAGAAAATGTACTGCAGTTATACCAACCGTACTTGCTCTGGCACGTCTCCCAGTCCACATTCTCTTGGTATTTACTTGTTTTGTAGTTAAGTGTCACTCGCAGGAGTAACTCCACTTCATCGTCGGTCCAAACAAGAGATTTGTTTTTTCCTCGCGTGGTCGCTGCAATCTTCTCTGCCATCTTCATGTTCTTGTTGTTGTTTGTGTCCGGCGTGCGTTTCGCGCAGGTAGAAAAAGGGGAGCATGTGAATGCGCCTTACTTCTTCTATTGTTCTGGGCGGCAGTTGCTCAATTGGTAGAGCGGTCGTCCAATGATCCAAAGGTTGGCGGTTCAAATCCCGCTCTCGACATAAGAAACATCAGTGGTTGAGCGGTCAGATCCACTGACCCACAGGTCGGTTGGTACAGCTCCCACAGATGAATGCTGCCGTTGGTCCTTGGGCAAGACACTTAACCCTCCTTGCCCCCAGTGTCTGCGTACACTGGTGTGTGAATGCGTGTGTGAATGGGTGAGTGGTTCCTTGTTGTAAAGCGCTTTGGGTGCCTTCAAGGTGGAAAAGCGCTATATAAAGATGTGACCATTTACCATTTACCATATCCGGTGGGACGGGCGTACTGCGCTCATAAAGGCGTAGCATGTGTATTGCGTTGTTTTCAGCAAGCGTTCCATTGCCGTGTGTACGTGATATTTCACTGATCCGTTCCCAGTGTGGACATGATATTTTTTTTACCCAGTGTTGCGTTGCCGTGTGGATGTAGTCAGTGTTTTCAGTTTGAGAACAGAACTCTGCAGGGTTTGTGTGAATGGAACAAAACACAACTCCCGGTGTTTGTGAGGACGAAACATCACCACAGGTCGGAGAACGGTGTGAACAGTTTCATATGGGCCCTTTAAATGTTTTTTTTCTCGTTGACCCAAAACGGTAAATCTTTGATATGGTTTTGTCTGTGATGTTTAAAGCGGGTTGCTTCTGAGTAGTTGGAGCACAAGGACTAATCATGCAAATGGAGTGTTTTAAGGGACTATTGGCAAATAATGAAGCTTAATTAGAGCAAGTATTGGCCCGACTAATTACAATCAGTCAGAGCAGGGCCCATGTGTCCTTCAGGAGGAAGAGAGAGAGACAATCGTGAGCTGAGACAGGGCTTTAGTCACTCACTGATCTACAGCTCCAGGGGGCAGCTCCAGCTCACACTTCAGTCTCTGGAAATGCTTTTGTTCACTTGAGCAGATGACGTACAGGTCCAGGTGACATGAGGATCCACCCCTCAGTCCCCTTCAGTCCCCTTCAGTCCCCTTCAGTCCCCCTCAGTCCCCTTCAGTCCCCCTCAGTCCCCCTCAGTCCCCCTTCAGTCCCCTTCAGTCCCCCTCAGTCCCCTTCAGTCCCCCTTCAGTCCCCTTCCGTCCCCCTCAGTCCCCTTCAGTCCCCCTCAGTCCCCCTCAGTCCCCTACAGTCCCCCTCAGTCCCCTTCAGTCCCCATTCAGTTCCCTTTACTCCCCCTCACTCCCCTTCAGTCCCCCTCAGCCCCCCTCAGTCCCCCTCAGTCCCCCTCAGTCCCCTTCAATCCCTTTCAGTCCCCTTCAGTCCCCTTCAGTCCCCCTCAGACCCCCTCAGTCCCCGTCAGACCCCTTCAGTCCCCCTCAGTCCCCCTCAGTCCCCTTCAGTCGCCCTTCAGTCTCCTTCATTCCCCCTCAGTCCCCTTCAGTCCCCCTTCAGTCCCCTTCAGTCCCCCTCAGTCCCCTTCAGTCCCCCTCAGTCCCCCTCAGTCCCCTACAGTCCGCCTCAGTCCCCTTCAGTCCCCCTTCAGTCCCCTTCAGTCCCCCTCAGTCCCCTTCAGTCCCCCTCAGTCCCCCTCCGTCCCCCTCCCTCCCCCTCAGTCCCCTTCAATCCCTTTCAGTCCCCTTCAGTCCCCTTCAGTCCCCCTCAGTCCCCTTCAGTCCCCCTCAGTCCCCCTCAGTCCCCCTCAGTACAGGTGTCTGATTCTTTTTCAGGGCTGGTTTAATCCAGGGGTCTCCACCCTGTCGCTCTCCACCGTTTCCAAGTGTCTCACTGAGCGATCATTCATCAAATCTGAGTTATTCAGTCCAACACGTATAACTCAGATCTCACTGAGCGATCTGAGTTATACGTGTTGGACTAACTCCGATTTGATGAATGATTGTTGTAAATGTTTTATTTTGAACTTTGTGCACTCATAAATGGATAATGAGTTTATCTTTTATGGCAGGCATGGGCAAACTACGGCCCGGGGGCCATATGCGGCCCGTTAAGCCTTTTAATCCGGCCCGCCGAACTTGAAGAAATTATATTAATAAACCTTGTTAATGTTTTAATTTCCCTGCAATTCTGGCGTTTTCCAACAGCTGGCGCACTACATACATTGACCTTTGTTGAGGCGGTTTTGCTCCACGTTTGTGCTTTACTCTTTGACCCCTCAGCCTCCTGTAAAGACGAGCGGAGCTAAGAAAAGAAAAGAGTTTAATAAGGAGTGGACAAGTAAATATTTTTTCACCGAATACTTATCAGCTGCTGTATGCCTGATATGCCAAGAGACTGTAGCGGTTTTTAAAGGTCCCATGGCATGAAATTTTCACTGCCTGAGGTTTTTGAACGCTAATGTGAGCTCCCCTGCCCTGTTAAGCCCCCCCCCCCCATGGCTAAAAGTTGCGAAATGTGTAAACTGAGCATTTGCGATCCTTTTCTGCATTTGAAAAAAAGACAGCCCAAACGGGCGATTCTGAACAAGGGAAATTTCTGACGTCACACTCACGGAAAGGTTTCCACCACCGTCTGGATGTCTACCCACCGTCTCTGGAAATCACGCCCAGAGAATTTGGACCGCAAACGAGCTACGAAAGGCGAGATGCGTTTTTTTATTTGCCTGGAGACACGTGAGAGTGTTTCCAGGCTCGGATGTCCTTTATCCGAGCCTCCGAACCTCTGAAACAGCAGTGGTTTCATTTTATTTTCTGTGGAAATGTGTTTATTTTTCAATAGAAATCGTCTCATATCTTCCTCTGTGCTTAAACACGGAAGTGGAGCCAGCGCACCGGAGCACCGCTAAAGAGGAAAGAGCGGAGAGTTTGGCCACGCCCCCACCCGCTGCACTGGCCTGTCTCTGTCCTCCTCATTTGCATTCAAGCAACAACGTCCAGAATAAAGTGTTTGAGAGACATATTTATGACTCTGACTGTCTTCATGAGGCTTTCTCATGCACTGAGGCTTGATTTTGATCCTCTTGTATTGACTCCTGTGAAATGAGCAGCTCGCCGGAGTTTTGGTTTTGGTTTGTTTTTTCTCA